>JAMFLL010001254.1:0-18209 GCA_027475725.1 Pythium rhizo-oryzae | reverse complement strand
ACCGAGCGCGAGCAGGTTGGCCTGGATCTCGTCGAGCTGCGCGCGCGCGGCGCCGCGGTCTTGCTCCACGGCGGTCTGGCGCGCGCGGACGTCGTAGCGGATCGTGGTATCGCGCGCGCGCCAGGCCTCGAGCGGCTTGCGCAGGTGGTCCAGCGCGTGGCGCGTGTGGCCGCCCACGGAGCCGCCCACGAGTGGGCTCTGGAACGTGTACTGCGCGTCGCTCAGCGCCGCGAGCAGCGCGCGCTGCTGCGCGAGCATTGCGCCCATGCACGCGCGCACGGGCGCCACGTCGCCGGCCGGCCGCGTGGACGAAAAAGCCGCGGCCATCGTGGGGACGTGGCCACCATCTCCACCTCGCAGGCGGCTAGGCTGTGATAGTCGCGCCCCCGTGGCCCGCGCCGCGGGACGGGCGGCGAACACGCGCGAGACAAGCGCCGACGGGTGGTGACGCATATTCGACGCTTTCGGTCAGTTATGGGGAGGCTGGTTCGTTATTTTTGTGTTTTCTTTCCTGCATTTTGGATTGTTTTGTTCGGTTTCTGTTTCGAAACGGTGGCGACAAAGACGAGAGGCCACGAACCCAAGAAGGGGTCGGGGACGGCAAACGGCATCTTCCTTCGAGGCGTGGGTGGTGGGTTTTTGCGACTGTGCGGTGGGTGGGGCGTGGGGAAATAACATGTGAGCTGTCTTTGTCTCGTTTGTGCTGTGCGCTTGGTGTGAGGTTTTTTGCCACCAGGTCACTCGGCAATAATATTGATTGCGGCATACTGTCGATTTTAGCCGCGAAACATCAAAGGAATCCAAGCCAGGAAAAAAAGGTTCCCTCTGTGTCGTTGACGATCTAAATTCGCACAATGTGGATAGGACAGATAATAACTCCTGGTTTGGAGGAGGGGGAGGGATGACCCCCCCCCTCCGAATTCTTCCACGGAATGCGAGAGTCGTTCTGCCCGACGGCAATATTTTTGACGGAACACCGTCGAAGGTACCGTTACAGTACAACAACAATCGGGGCTTCAACTCGAAACCCAAATTGTTCCTGACTTCCCTCCCCATGAGAACGAGCTCTTCCTTGGATCCCAGTGCACAGCACACCGTGACCACAGAATAAAAGACGGGGTGACATACTACTGTACGTGTTCTCTCGGCGTCTCGGTTCAAAACTTGTCGATGCAGGTTTTTACTGGGACTCTGTTGTTGAGTACAGAAGGAGATTCTTGCTCCTACGTACTTGACCCGCAGACAGAAATGATAGTGAGCCAGATCCTAGTCACTGCCCATAGCAGTACACCCCGTACTACGGAGGTGTTGAATATGCACCTGGCCGCCGCTTGTGAGAATGCCGCCGGTCACTGAGAATACTAGTAGGTCCCAACACTCTGCATTGATGACCAGTCAATTCCCACCCTCTGAGAATCCGCTCTGATCATGATGACCAACCGACCAACCACAGACAGACCCGCCCAGGGTAGGACTCCTATTAGTCACGTCACCCCACTACACAGTGTACAGTACCGGTATAACACAAATTCCACCTCACAACAGCATCGCCCCGCCCACCTGTACAGCTCATCAGATGATGATTTTGACAAAAGCATGCGGGGCCATCTCAAACCCCTAACCCGATGTTATCCTCTAAATTGTGCAAGCGAATTTAGCTGGTGGCCGCACTGGCCTGTTGGGATGTGAATCTTCGGTCCACAAGCGAAGCGACGAGTTCGGGCTGGCGAACGAACGCTTTGTCCAGATCTTTGGCCCAAGCAACTTACGCGAGTCTGATTGGACGAGACAACACAGGTTTTATCGAAAATACAGTACAGTATCGAAACCGCCCACAAATACCCCCTCCCCTCTTCCTGCCCTGTTCTTGGGCGAAGCAACTGTGCCGTTTGTTTTGGCTCGAACTTCCCACGATGCAAGAATTTTGCTCATCCAGTTATAGGTCACCTCCGCTTCTGTGGGCAGGTCGAGGTTTTTCCCAGGTGACGGGATCGCGCGAATCAAGGTGTTTCACCCTCCACACTGGACTTTTGTATGCCACGCGGGCGAGGTTTTTTTAGCTTGTTACAGCTTGGGGCGTTGCGTGCGAGGAGCCCCTTCCCTTTCCCCTCCCCTCTTCCTCCTCCTCCCCACTCCTCCCTCTCTCTTTGCGAGGCAGACCGTCATCCCTCCCTCCCTCGCCTCCGTCGTCGGCCCACGTTCTCCTCATTTCCGTGGGAGGCGGTCGCGAGAACCAGGGAGAAAGAACCAAAAAGCCCCCCTGCCGACATGAGCCACCGACGAGTGGGCGCGGGCGCCGCGCCGCGCTTCGCCGGCGACCAGAACTCGCTCCACCGCTGCGCCATCGCGCTCTGCTCGAACCCCGCGGTCGCCGAGGGCGTCTGCGAGATCCACCACTCGGGCTCGCGCGCGCCCAGCACGGCCGGCAGCAGCGACATGCTCGCGCGCAACGCGTACATGGGCAGCGGCCCGGTCGCCGGCGGCTCGTACATGTCGTCGTCCTCGCCGTCGTCGGCCGGCTACCCGGACGACATGGGCGACCGCTACCGTGGCGGTGCCTCGAACCTCGCGGTTCACCCGCCTGGGCGCGCGAACAAGAAACAGAAGACCAACCCAGACAGTGGCCGTGGGATGATGGCTGCCGGATCGGACTATGGTGCCCCCGCGGGCCGTGGTGGTGCGCCCAAGCAGTACCAGACGTTGACGCAAGAAAGCCTGAACCAAATGGCCAACAGGATGAAGTACTCCAAGGGCCCAACCACGATGTCGGCGTACGACGAGAACCCGTACCTCCAGCGCAACCGACCGGGCCAGGGACCATCGACGGGGTCGATCCAGTCGGACGGATCCGAGCACTCGGGTGACGCCGAGACCAACCTCCGACGTGAGCGGAACCGCATCGCCGCGCGGAAGAGTCGCCAGCGCAAACTGGACCGTATCTCGAACTTGGAAGAAGAGAAGATGCGGCTCGAGCAGCACCGTGACATGCTGGTCCAGGAGATCCGCTCGCTGGAGAAGAAGGACTCGGGCATCGCCTCGAACGCCGTCATGACCATCACAGACAAGGAGTACTCGACCCTTCAGAACGTCCGCGTCCAGATCATCAAGGCTGTTGAGGATGCCTACAACAGCGGAGATATCTTCTCGACCATGAAGTACTTGCGTGACGACTCGATCGTCAGCGGCCCACAGAACTCGTCGGTCCACCTCCGAGGCAAGGACGCACTCGTGCTGGACTACCTGTGCACGACCTACCTCTTCCGTGACGTTCGGCTGCAGCACGTCAAGGTCGACAGCGGCGGACCTCGTAGCCAGCACTTCCGCGTGCACTGGGTCTTCTCGGGCATCGTGAAGAGCGCCGGTGTGAGCATGAACAAGGAATTCCTCGAGCTCATCGAGAGTGTCAAGGGCAAGCGCGTCAAGATCGAGGGTGTCAGCAACTTCTCGTTCAGCGGCGACAAGATTGTATACGTACACCGGACGGCAGACCAGGCCAAGTTCCTGTCCGCGCTCGTGAACCTAAGTAAAGAATAGCCACACGAAAAGAAGGATTCGCTCGCGCAGCTTCAATGCGTCGGTATGCATCTAAAGGTTGTTTGCCAATATATTGCTTCGAAATTTGTGTTGACACATGGCGCTCATAGTGCAATGATTGTTTGGCCCCCCTGACATGGAAGTGTCCATGTAGGCTCTATTGGCACGCGTTGTCCTAGCCTGTGGCGTTTGCTTACAACTCCTCCTTCTCAACCGGCGCGGCCTCGATCTTCTTCGGGGCGTCGGTGTCGCACACGACGGGCTGAGCCGCAGGAAGCGCGTACAGCTCACGGAGGTAGTCGAAGATCTCCGAGCAGTTCGACTCCTAAAAGCGAGCATCCACACAGACACACACACACACATATATATATGACTCAGCGTCGTGTCACCAAGAACAGCATGTGGCCGGTGGGATGGTGACGACAACCGTACCCCGCTGAACTTGCAGGCGTTCAGCGCGAAAGGTTCGACGTGCTGAACGAAGTGCTTCGCGCGCGCTACGAGTCAGAACACGAACAATCATCACGAGCGTCAGCATCGCATGTGGAAACCATGGGAAGGCGACACTGACGTACAAGCGCCGGGGAACTCCTTGTAGAAGCGGTCGCTCAGGAGGCCCATGCGGTGGAAGTAGACGATCTTCTGGTACCTGCGCGTGGTGAAGACGAGAGCGTCAATAACCGAGAGGGAGAGCGGGCAAACGGGGGATGGGGACGACCACATACCAGTGGTGAAGGCGCTGCCACTCGTGGTCGAGCTTCTTGTCCCAGAGGCGGTCACCCACATCCTTGCACACGATCTGCCGCGTCGTCAACGGCGTGTAGTGCGCGAAATCCTCCACCGAGCTGCAGGGAGAGTAAGAGCCGTCAGTATGTCTTGTCCCTCCCGTATCCCATAAAGGAGGGAACGGCGAGGGATCGTTCTCTCCCTCCTCCCTGCGCCCTCGCATTTTTTGGCGAAACGTGAAACGTACTGGAGCGCGTCGACCAGTTGCGGCGTCGCGTACTCGGCGTAGAGCGTGTTGAAGAGCGTGGCCTCGGTCGTGAGCTCCGTGAGCACCACCATCTTGTAGTAGTAGATGACCGTGGTGACGAGCGTCGTCACGCTCACTGCCAGCGACAGCTGCGACGCATTCACGTTCCCCATTCTCCCGCGGTTCCTCTCGGTGGTTTCGCTCTCTTTGTGTGCGTGTAGCTATCCAGCTTAGCGGGCGCGTTCGGTCCAACCTATCTCTATATATTGATCACATATCAATTTATGCAAACTATGTGTGTACCACACAATGGGTACATTGGGCGGCTACGATCCTCGGACGGAGACCGGAAGGCGGGCGGATCGAGCGATGTTGCTGGTTGCGGTGAGCGAGTTGGCTGTCATCGGTGTACAGCAATATTTCTCTGCGTCCATATCTCCCTCAGCGAGATGCCCAAGCGTGGGAGCCCCCGGCCAGCGCGAGCCCACAGAAGAGGTCGCGCAGCGAGACGCGCGGCCTGTCCTGTCCTTCCTCTGCTCTGATCAGCATCAGCTCCTGCGCTCAATAGTTTGCCGTGTTCAGATACGAACGGAGCGCGTACAAGGCTGGAACACTGTGACCACGTCAAGCTCGTACACTGTACAGTGTGTACTGGGGCCAGCGAGGTGTTGACACTAGGAAACAACGGTGCGGGGGCGCATCCCAACTTCTTGGATCCCCGGAGCCCACTTCGCCGAAGATTGGCCCGACCATGGGACCCGACCTGATGATGGCCCGCGTTATATTTCAAGCGCGTCAACGCGTTCGCGTTCCCGCACCAGTTGCTTTGGGCGGCCCAGCGTGAGTGTTTGCACAAACCCTTTTTTGTTTGGCTGTCGTTGCCACGGAGCTGTGGGGGCCGAACGTGGGAAACTTTCTGGTTGTTTAAGTGTGACAGGAACCGTAAAGCATAAACTGTGTGGGTTGGCACCAAGATAAAAGTGTGTGCATATTCGCGCCGCTGTTGCGAGGGTGGGTGCATGCGACAACCAGAGTGCAGGACCGGAATGATGCCATGGTGATGTAGTTCAACTTGCAGGTCCTCCCAGAGTGCTCTTTCTTGGCAAGTTTTAGGTTGAGTATGATGGATATAACGAAAAATAGGTTAACTTGACGCGATTTGTCCTGTAGATGCATGTTTTTGGATGGTATATGCCACTATACTCATGGTTTTGTCTATCTGTCACATGAGGCGTTCCAGACCACTCGTTCGTATGGGAGGACTCGTTTGGGGTGAAAGTCGCCGCCGTCTCTTCGCCCCTTCTGCGTGAAAACTTTCGTTTGCAGCTGGCCGTCCACAACGGGATCTTTCTGGGACTAAAAAGATTCGACGTGGCGGCGAGGGGCGTGGCAATTGGCCAGGAGGAGAGACAGCGTCAGTGCGTTCTGCGACCGCACGTGGTCGCTCGCTCCGTGGCACGTGCGGATGTTCCAGCCCCAACGTGATTCAATCCCGTAGGTGATCGCATCATGACGCCAGCACTCAAATGCGTAGACGCGTGCACGCGCCCCCTTCCCAAGTGACGCATCGGATTTGTTTCAACTCAGCGAGTTCCCATCCATCGTTGAACCAACGGGGAGCCCCGACATGCTCGTCGACGGTTGGCCGTTGGAGTGCACCTAGTCATCTATTTCTAGCCAACGAGAAGGACTTGACCCGCGAAAACACCATTTGTTCGCTAAAATCGCCTGGCTTTCACTGTATTTTATCGAATGAAAACATGTTATTCGAGGCTTTTCTTCCGGAGGGGTAGGGTGTCCTCGGCTTCGTTTCATTTTGGCGGGTTTGGTTTGCATGCAAGGGTTCAACTGCGTAGTTTACCGCGAAACTTACAGTGACAGGCTCGCGGCCGATGTTTCCCCTCGCTCCGTAAGCTAACCAATCCAATCACGCCGGCCGCGCGGCCCCACCACAACTGCAAGGCCAGCCCACGCGCCGGCCCAAGCAACGAACCAAGGGCGCGCTCCATCTCTCTTCATCGTCCCCCCTCCTCTTCTTCTTCTTCTCTCCTCCTCCTCCTCGCTCCCCGTCTCCGCTCGGCCGTGTGGGTGCATCTTCCGTCCTCCCTCCGCCCCCCTGCATTCCCCGTTCTCCGCGCGTGCGATCCCTCCGTCGGTCGCGTCTCGGGGCTTCCAGGAAGCGCCTCATTGCCGTCGGACAAGTCCGTCGTCACCCCCCGTCCATCGCTCGCTTGCTTCCGCTGGTACGTAAGGGCTCTGCTTCCCCCCGCTTCCATCCCCTATCCTCGCCGCGCCGTCGCTCGCCGCTCTGCGCTTTGATGCCCGTCGACGAGACTAAACCGTCGTCCGCGGCGCCCTTGCGTGGCTCCGCGTCCACCCCGCAGCTCTCCAGCGCCGGCAGCAGCCTCGCCGACTCGCTCGCGGCCTTCTCCCAACGCGCCCCGAACGGCGTGGACCAGCTCTCAGAGATCTCGGCCGCGGCCATCTCCTCGCCCAGTGGCGCCAGCGGCCCACCGCCCCTCACGCTATCGTCCTCGTTCGAGAAGAAGCCGTCCACTGAGGACTTTCTCAAGGCCAGCCAGCTCGGCGGACGCAAGAACAGCACGGACGACCTCGCGCTCACCGAGGCCTCGCTGTCGCCGCCCGTGAACACGGTCCCGGACGCGCGCCTCTCGTACCGCAAGTGGCGCACCGGCATCGCCGCGCCCGGCTCCTCGCCCCCACGCGACGGAGAGCTCGTCATGAGCGAAGTGTACGTTGAATTGTAGCCATCACAAAAGATCGCGAGTGAGTGCGAGGACTAACGCCGCTCGTATGTGTACCCATCCTCAAAATCGTCAGGCAAGGACCGGACGCGCTCAGCCGCTCGCCGTTCGAGCAGCCAGGGTATCTGCGCTCGACCGACCAGACGCCCGCGGCGTTCCTGCGGTCCCCCGAGCAACTCCCGCGCATCGCCGAGAAGGTGGAGAACGTGCCGCTGTTTGCCAACTCGCATGACCCGGACTCCCAGGCGCGCGATCTCTCGGCGCAGCTCGCGTCCAGCGAAGCCACAAACGGCTCGCCGGCGCTTCGCCCGCAAGGCGGATCTTTTGGCAAGTCGCGCGGCACGCCCGAGCAGTCCAACTTTATGAAGAAGGCGCGCAGTTACCAGGCGCTTGAAGATCTGGAGAAGAACGGCTACTTTCCGTCGGCGCCCAAGCCATCCGCACTCGGTGTGCAGCGTGGGCTGAAGGATTCGGTCGTGAACGACATGTGCCGAGCCGTCGTCAAGCACATGGTTGGCGATGTGTATGTGTCGTCGTCGGGGCAGCACGGCACCAAGAAGGTGCTGAACCATTTGTACGAGCCAGTGCTCCAATCAGTCCAGGTGAGAGAAGGTTCAGGGAGATATTGCGTTTTTGGCGTGAGCGAGTCGAAACTGACGGTAGTATCTTCCCTTTCGCGTAGGTTCACTTCCGGCGACTTCCCGCTCGTTACGCCTTGTCAGTGAACCCTGATGACGTGCCAATGCACATGCGATTGCTCGCGAAGCACCAGCGGAATCCAGACGACATCAACATCAACGTGCAGCTGAACAAGGACGACGACGGAAAGTACGTAGGCCCGTGGACACCAAGTTGCCGATTGGTTCGCTTAAATGCTGACTTGGTGGTTTCGTCGTCGTGAAGCATCGTGTCGAACGTGTGTGATGTTGTGGTGGTGTCGACTGATCGCGACAGTTTGCTGGACGCGATTACTCGGTGAGTATTATCACTGGCGAATATTGCTGTTTTTTTATGGACTCATAGATGATGGTTGGTTGGTAGCGCTTTGACAAGCATGAAGGGAAGCATCTTGGATGCCGACGTCATGACTACTCACGACGGAGTCACCCTCGACAGGTAGCGTCAGTGTGAGATTGCATGATTGTGCGGATCGACCATTCACACTAAATCGAATGCTGTAGATTCGTTGTGAAGGGATCCTTCATGACTGATGAACGCCAAGAGGAGCTGAAGCGAAGGATATTGGAGAACCTTTCGCGTATGGACGAAACGGAGGCCCCCGTTGACTCAAAGGCTACTGAGGGCGCGAAGATGGTCACCGAGGCCACCGACACAGAGACAGACTCGGATGTCGCTGAAAAGCTAGCCGTCCTTCAGATGGTGGACAAGAATGACATCAAGGAGGAGTGGCGTCTGAGCATGAGCGAGATCAAGATCGATGCCACTGTTGGAAGTGGACGTTCGGGGAACACGTACGCTGCATGGTGGCGTGGCACGAAAGTTGCAGCAAAGGTGGTGGATGCCTCAGCACAGAACGCACAGATGAGTGAAGAACTGCTGAACGAGTTCCACCGAGAGGTCGCCGTCGTCAGCAAGCTGCGACACCCGAACATCGTTTTGTTCCTCGGAGCAGCGATCTCTCCTCCGAAGTACTGCCTTGGTAAGTCCTCATGCGTCGATTGTGCACGCTCTTTCTTCACACACCCTGCTCATGTGCTCTGTGATATGGAAACAGTGTTCGAATTCATGCAAAACGGCAACTTGACGGACGTGATCCGTTCAAGAAAGGCGCCGATTGATTTCTTCCGCATCGCGACGGAGATTGCAATGGTAGGGAATGCCGTTCGCTCCCATGATCTGACCACCCGTCTGACCATTCGAAAATTATATCTCAGGGAATGAACTACCTCCACTTGTGCTCGATCATGCATCGAGACCTGAAGTCTGGTAATGTCTTGATCGATGCGCACGGCACTGTCAAGATTTCCGACTTCGGTTTGAGCTGCGTTCTCGACATCAGTGGATCGCACGACTTGACGGCAGAAACTGGCACATACCGGTGGATGGCACCAGAAGTCATCCGGCACGAACCATACTCGACGAAGGCGGATGTCTACAGCTTTGGTGTTGTGCTGTGGGAAATGATCTCGAAGGATCAGCCGTTCAGAGGTTTGACGCCTATCCAAGGTAAGCGAGTGCGTCGTCAAAGGCCTAATGGTTAGGCGAGGCGCTAACGGTTTCTTGGACGTGATCTTTTAGCTGCATTCGCTGTCGCCCGTCAGCAAATGCGACCTGCATTGCCCCGACACACGCCACAGAAGATCGGAGAACTGGTTGAGCACTGCTGGCACCAGGATCCTAATCGTCGGCCTGATTTCGCCGCGATTCTTGAGGCTCTGCCTCTTGTGAAGTTGTCGTTGAAGAAGCGCGACTTCAAGAATCTCGGATTTCCGCTCCCGTGAGTGAGCGAGCTCCGGCAAATAGTCATTTAGAACAAGCATATGAGTTGCGGAGGTGTGCGGTCATTAGCCGCAATTTTTCAAGGGAGGCTAAGAGGCATCGCGGATGTACAGAATCGGTGAATCTCAGTTCGACGGCTCCAAATGCAAATCTCGGGAGCCATCCGCTGCGAACAGCCCGCCAATTGTGTCCAGGTACACTGCTACTACAACTGGTAACCACAAAAGAGAGTCTGAAACGTCTCCGAACTGAGTTTAGGCATCTCTCAACTAGATGAAGCTAACCACCGTTGGTCACACGTATTTAGATCGCAGCGACTCTCCATAGCGATTCTCTTCAAGGGCGGCGAACACCGCCCAACGACGGGGCGTCATCTGTCAATCTTCGGAGATGAGAACGTCGTTTGATGAGAGTGTGATGGAAACATTGACAACAGTAGGGCCGACTGCAGTACCGCCGAGCGCCAACACGCGTCGCGGGAAGAACAGTAAGGTCCAGCAGACTGTCGCGTGGTCGGAACATGGCAGTGAAGGGCGAACTGGCGACCAGGATGGGCAAGCCGACAGTGCACACTCTACAAACAAGGAGGGGCCCGGAAGGGTCAGGCGTGCAGGGCCACGAAAGCCTATCCAGAAGCTCGCGCTGCTCCTCGTGATCTGCCAGGCAGTGTGGGCATGGGCGATCCCACTCAAGAACATCGCAACTGTCACGTTTCCAACAACTCGGCCTGACTCGACCAAGACGCAGGCGTTGCCATACATGGAAAACGATCCCGTTAGCGACATCTCCTTTTCTGTGACGTCGCCACACGTCGTCCCTGGGACGGAGATCATGCCGCTACTGAAGAACGTGCTCGACATTGTGCTTGGCAACGACCTCGTACGAGACCAACTGTACGAGAGCGGCGCCTTCGACGTGGAGGCCATCTACAAGATGCTTACCGTGGAAGAGTTCGAGACTATCGCGAAGTACTACGCGCTTGTGTTCCAGAGCACGGAGTTTCCGGGAGGCACATTCACGACGCGCCCGTTTCGCGAAGAAAACGACACCGGCAAGCTCAGCGTGCTCTTTCGAAGCTCGTCACCTGATGTAGACGACTCGCTTTACGATCTTGCGTGCTTCCCTGAAAATGCGTTCCTGAAGGCGACGCGATGTACGCGTGATTTGGACGGCTACTCGTGCGACGCCGACGAGAGCATCGATCGATCATTCACAGATGTGAAGCTGGCGGCGATCGCGAACAACACGGGCTTGGAGAACAACATCGCTCTCATGTTTGTCGTGGATTATTTCCACCAGGCTGTGTCGACGCTCTTTGCCGCGAGAGACTGGTCGCTCGCTCTGGAAGATCTCAACTACAACCAATCGACAGAGCGAGCGCTCGAAGCCGGAACTGCCAGCGTCTACAAGAACGGACATCCGTTCTTGCTAGAGGGCGATGCCTTTCTTGTTGGCATCCAAGCAGCGCGCATGGACGGGCTCTTCCGACTGGAGTCGTGCGTCGCGGCAGAGATCGTCGTCGGGCAATTTTACGTTCGTACACTCGTACTTCACACAATCCACGAAGCGCTGCTCAAGCACGGAGTCTTCCGTGGATCGGCTGTCCGGATCTTCGTGCCGTCCACGATGGACGACGTGCTCAAGCCACTCTGGTCGTACAACATCTCGGTGACTTCAGGCGCTCGCACACTACCGACACAAACAAAGTTCTCGCGCTTCTTTGGTGCAAAAGTTGCCTCGGTGAAGAGGTCCGCGGCGCAGTTCAAGTTTGACCGCAAAGAGACGAATGCGGCGTCGGTGCCGGGATCGTCTATGCGGCTGCTACAGTACATGGCGTACTACGAGGACATTGTCAGCAAATTCGAAATTACGCTCAGCGCGAACGGTGAATGGTACTCTCAGCTATACAAGCTCATCGGCTGGACGGGCTCGGACATATCAGCGTACCGCGATTCGTACACGGCAAGCAGCCTCATGGTACTCAGCCTCGCCGAGCTTCCCAAGGAGGCAGCAGCGAGCGACAAATGGTGGGATGATGAACTTAAGTACGCGGCATATTTCAAGGAGCTGGAAGAAAGCGACTCGGCACCGTTCAAGGTGTTTGATGCCCACCTCTCGATCGCATCTGCCACTCGCGCACCGCCTGCGGACGACCACGTGGCCACGCGATGCCAGCGCGCGCTGTTCAAAGTGATCGGCAAACTCTCGTACTTGGCGCTGCTGGAGCTGTCGAAGCCGGCAAGTTACTTGATGTTCATGGGGGAGGTTCCTATCGGAGCCAAGACCTGGCTCCTCAACCAGATATTCTCAGATGAGCTCGTGACCGAAACCTTTGCTGGCGAGCGCATCACGTACGCGTATCGCAACGGGCCGTACACAAGGAAGGACGATGGTAGTGCCTGGGTCACGGTGCCCTTGCTCGATGCGATGATCCGGTATTACGGCAAGGACGCCACAGCGACGGCTCTGCTTACCGAGATCGAAAGCTCGTTCAAGTTGTTTCTCAAGGAGAGCAGCGGTAATTTGAATTTCCCGGACGCTGCACTCTGCCGGGTGAGCGGCGCAAAGGGCACACCACAGGCCGTCACGGCATCTGATTCACTCGACTCGATCTACGAAAAGATCCTGCCAGGCATCCAGACTGGTGTTCTCGATTTGCTGGAGTCGATTCCAGACCTCACCACAGCTTTCAAGACGTCGATGGCAGCGAGAGGTGTCGACTGGGTAGCATTGCATGCTGATCAGATTATGGGCTCACCAGTGATCACAGCTGAGACCGAAGGACGTGGCCCCCCTTCGGCTGATTGGAAACCAACGGCGCTCACTGCAGGCTTGCGGAAGCTGTGGCCGCCGAAGACGCCCACGGAGGAAGCTGTCGACAAGCTGAGGAGTACGACGGTCTGTTACAAGACGCTCGATACAAGGTTCTTTAACACTTCGACGCGATGCTTTGCCGAGCCGTCCAACACAGCGATCGTGCGCACAGATTACCGCAGCGAGGACCTGCGCAAGTTCTTCCAGCTCATGTGGTCCATGGCGATCATGCTCAACACGATGGCGTTCGTGATTGTGCTCAAGTATATCCGCAAGCTGCACAAGGCCTGGCACATTACGCGGTTCGAGTGTCTCCACGTTGAAGTCGCACTGCAGCTCAATCTCCAGGGCATGGGCGTGCTCAACATCTCGCAAACCCTGCTGCTGCTCGTGGCCTCATTCCCTGCACTCATCACATTCCACATCCCGAGCGACGACGTTTTCATGCCCTTTTTCGTGTCCGACGAGAAAATGTCCAAGAGCGCGATCGACTTTTTCGTCGCGCTGTCCATGAGCTGGCTCGTGAAGCTGGGCTTCGACGTGTGCAACACCTGGATCCTGCCCAAGCGACCAGTCGACTGGTACCACCACTTCCGCGTGCGCTGGCTCATGGTCGTACTCATCTTCATCCTGCGTCTTATCTCGCCGGAGAGGATCTGGAACGAGTCGTACTTGCTCTCCAAGCTGATCGTCACGTGCGTCGTGTCGCTCTTACTAGGTGTGTGCTGCTCGTTCGTGATCTTCCTGCCGGAACGCCCCGGCAAGGTCGTCGACGCCGGCAGCGAGGACGCCGTCATCTCGGCGCTCGTCAAGCAAAACATGCCACTCACGCGGTACGGCGTGCTCGGCCGCACGTCCCGAGGCTGGAGCAAGACGGGACTGATCGTGGAAGGCTGGCGACTCGGCCGCACGCCCGACGGCCAGGAGGTGCTGCGCAAAGACGGCGGCGAGATCCTGCTCCCGCGAAGCGACGAGGACGAAGGCGAACCGGGCGAGTTTGTGCACCCTGCAGGCAACCAGAGCGACGACACGGTCGCCGCGGTGGAACCCATCGAGAGCGCGACGCCAAAACCGGCATCCCCGAAGCCAAAACCAGCTTCCCCGAGAGCATCCACGACCGAGGTCACGCTGTGAGCCGATACACGTACCGTACGCTTCAGAAAACAACAGATGCAAACCGCGACAGTGTTTCTATTTGGTCTCATTGTATTCTAACATTCGTGGTTCGGCATGCATGCGCTCGGTCCGCAGCTTCTCTTCCTCTCGGAGAAGCTCGCCGCATATTTACACCTTGGCCCAGTCTGGCAGGTCATCGTTCTTCGTACCCACGAGCTCGCGATGGCGCTTGGCGCGCCGCGTGTACAGGCTGCGCCGCCCGCCGCCCTTCGCGGGCGCCGAGGCCGTGGAGCCCTCGTCGGTGGACACGGCGGACGAGTACCCCGGCAGCGAGTGGCGGTCCGTTTTCGAGCGTCGCTTGCTCGAAGGCTTGGTGCTTCGGCTGCTGCGCGGTTCGTCGCCCGTCATGGCATGGTATGGCTGTGACGAGAAGAGCGTCGAGTCCGAGATCGGCGGCGTCTCGGGCGCCGCGCGGCGCGAGGACTTGCCGCTGCTGGCCTTGGTGCTTGCACGGCTCGCACTGAACGCACCTGGGGCCGCGTGGTCGGTTGAGGCGCGGCTCTTGCGCGGCTCGTCGTCCTGGCTTCCGTTGTGGGCCCGCATGTCCTGGAGCGGGATGCCCATCTCTTCGTCGCCCACGGGCTGCTTGGAGCGCGAGGCCCAGCGGAAGATCGCGACGCACAGCACGTAGAACTGGCGCACGAGCAGACAGAGGAAGAGCACGCCGTTGATCGCGATGATGAGCGCGCCGACGTAGTCGCGCACGTCCTGCGGGAAGACGTCGGGCTTGGTGAGCACGAGCGTGAGCAGCAGTAGCGCGATGCGCAGGTAGCCGGCGAGCACGGCCACGAAGTAGAACAGCGGCACGAGGAAGGGCTGGCGCCAGATGAGCGCGCCGAGGAACGCGGCGTTGAAGGCCACGAGCAGCGCGATCTGGAGCGGCGCGTCCTGGACCGTGCCCACGACGGCGCCCGAGGCCACGTCGAGCACCATCTTGGCCACGAAGAAGTAGGCGTTCTCGACCGTGTAGTCCTGGTAGAACACCGAGTAGCGCAGGTGGAACCACTTGGTCGCGTCGTGCGCCGGCGTGCCGTGGGCTTCGATCTCGTCGCGGTGGCGCGCGATCTTGATGATGCCGAACGCGAGCAGCGCGACGCACGCGGCTGCGAGCACGAACACGGCGAGCAGCAGGTCGCTGGTGTTGCGCGCGGCGTCCGAGACGGTCGAGTAGATCTGGAAGCACGACGCCATCGAGATGATGTACTGCGCGAGCAGCAGCAGCAGCAAAAAGACCCAGATCACGCGGTGGTCCAGCGACGCCGCGGCCGCGCGCTTGCCCAGGCAGCCGCCGAGCAGCACGCGCAGCAGCGCGTACGCGACCAGCACACCGGCGAGCGCCACGGCCAGCGCCGCGCACGTGTAGTAGAAAAAGTGCCGCGGCTCGGCGCCCACGAGCCGCGCGTACCGCTCGACGCCCGTGGCCGCATTGGCGTCCGCGGAGATGTCCAGCCGACGGGAGGCGCCGGCGACCGCCGACGTGACCTCAAGCAGCGGCGGGCGGTACGCCGTCTCAGCGGGGAAGATCTGGAGGTTGCTCCACGCGAGCTTGCGCGCGAGCTCGAGGAAGAACCGGGGCGCGCCCTGCAGCTGGAGCGCGCCGAGCATCGTGAGGAACTGCGCCTGCGAGACGAGGAAGACCATCTCGAAGATGCCGCAGCCGTTCTGCGCCGTGGACGACGTGGGCTTGACCGAGGAGGCGGCCGCCGACGCGCTGGTACCGGCGACTGTGTGGAGCAGCGAGACCACGAGCGAGCCGCCGCCGCCGACCGCGACACCGGCTGTGAGCAGCGCCGAGGTGATCCAGCCGCCGTCGTTGATGAGCAGCTTCTGGAAGCCGCCGTACGTCGGGTGCGAGGTCGCGGTGATCGGGAAGACGTTGTTCACGCCGACGCAGTGGACGCACGCGACGCCGTCCACCAGCGCGCCGCTGAGCTCGGGCAGCGTATCGCCGTTGGCGGCGTTCCCCGCGGCATTGCCCGCGGCCGTGGCCACGGACTGCACGTAGTCGCGGAGCCGGTCGCGGCCCCAGTCCTTGAGAAAGTACTCGTACGTGAGGTACCCGGCGGGCACGAGCGCGAGCAGCAGCGCCAGCAGCACCACGCGCACCACGAGCCGCGCGCCACCGCAGCCCATTGTAAGTACGTATCCGACGCGGACGAGGCGGGAGTCGACGGGGGATAACGAGAGAAATACTAGAGAGAACGCGCGCGTCGACGGGGAAGACGGCGATGGGGAGTGAATGAACTACGACAGATCGTCTATGTCGCTTCGGGGGTTCTGGGCTATACGATCACACAATCGCCTGCGATGCGTGGGGCGTGGACAGAACACGGTGGTCAGCCCATGATGGCGGTCGTCCTGTCAGCCGGCCGGCAGTGTGACAGAGGGCGAAGGCGTGCGGCGCATCCTCTCTGGCGGAAGAGTTCCATGCGCATTCTGGCGAATGGGAGCTCTTCGCGGTGTCGGGGGAGGGCGCGGACGGGTTATGGAAATCAGATAACCTCCACAATATGGTACTACATATTTCGTCAAAGCCTTGAAAGTACCGTGTTTTGCCATTGATTATATCAAATACCTGTAATACATGATGTTAGAATGGTGAGTGTAAAAAGAAGGATGGTGGACGTGGGGAAAAGGGTTTCGCAATTTGTGAAACAGAAGGAAACCAGTGCAGAAGGGCAGGGGGTTTCGAACTGCAACCGGACGACCGATCGAGCTCGTATCCGACATTTGCGTTAAGAACCAATTTTGACTCATCCGGAGAGCGCCACTTCGTACTTTGAAGAAGAGTGGCAGTACTTTGTTTTGAGCCAAGCCTGTGACATGCGCTTCCACTTCCGTACTTAGTCGAATCAAGCCAACGAGAAGAAAAAAAATCAGGAAACACGAGCTGCATTCGGAACCAGACACCGGCGAGGATCATTCCACTTGCGGATCTTCCCTTCGCTTCCTTTCCCCTCGCAGCTCACAAGATGTACCAGCGCGCCATTGGACTACTCAGCGGCCTGGCGCTTGTCGCGCTTGCGCGCGCCGACGAGCCGTCGCAGCTCGTGTTCACGGGCGTCGCCAAGAGCGCGGCGACGGGCGACTTTGCGCCCAACAAGTGCGGTTACGAGGAGTTCTCGACGCAGTTCGTCTCGGCCGGCGAGAGCCGCTTCGCGTATGTGAGCTCGGCCGTGTGGGACGCCGACGAGGTGTGCGGGCGCTGCGCCAACGTGACGCTCGCCAAAGCCACGGACAGCGCGTCGGCGACGCCCAACTCGACCGTCACGGTCATGCTCATCTCGCACTTTGACGACGAGTGCGGCAACGGCGCCAGCAGCGACGAGGACGAGGACGAGGACTCAACCGAAACGCGAGCCAGCGACGACGACGGGCGGGACTGCTCGCACGACCTGCTGCTCTCGCAGCAGGCGTATCGCGACATGCTCAACCAGGGCACCGGCAGTCGCTTCACTGTGGAGTGGGAGCTCGTCGAGTGCCCGCGCGACTTTGTGGACGGCGGCGTCGAGTTTGTATTTGACGACGCGACCACGCCGCACCTGCTCACCGTGCAGCCGCGCAACTTTCTGGGCCAGATCGAATCCATGGACGTCGAGTTCGAGGACGGCACCACGTACCCGTTCAGCTCGACCGAGGAGGTCTTCGGCTCGTTCCGCCGCGTCGTGCTCCCGGACGCCACGCACAACTTTTCGCAGCCGTTTACGCTCATCGCGACGCAGCTCGAGACCAAGGACACGATCTCGTTCGACGTCACGGAGCAGCCCGTGCCCAACCAAGTCATCGTCACGGACGCACAGTTTGATTGAGTAATGTAGCCATGCGGTTTTAGCAGACAACGGAGCTCTTGGTGATGTGTTGTCCCTCGTTTAGTGGTTCTCAAACAAGGGACCATGGCTGGCCATCGGAGACCGAGACCTCCACACAGACAAACGAATAGCTACGATGGTCAAGGTGGTCGTCGCGGCGTTCGCGCTGGGCGCCGTCACGGCGGTGGCGGCGCAGCTCGCGTACGCCAAGCTCTCGCAGACGAAGAAGGCGAAGAAGCCGGCGGTGTCGGCGGCCGCGCTGGCCGCCAAGAAGAAGCACGAGGACGAGGACGCCGCGCGCGCGGCCGGCTCGGACGAGATGGAGCTGCAGCTCCAGGCCGAGCAGCTCTCGCGGATCCGCACGTTCTTCGGCGAGGACGGGTACGAGCACATCAAGAACTCGTTCGTGATCGTCGTGGGCGTCGGCGGCGTGGGCTCGCACGCGGCGCACATGCTCGCGCGCTCTGGCGTCGGCCGCATGCGGCTCATCGACTTTGACAACGTGACGCTGTCGTCGCTGAACCGCCACGCCGTGGCCACGCGCGCGGACGTGGGCACGCCCAAGGTCACGGCCACAAAGAAGCACTTCCACGAGATCCTGCCGCACTGCGAGATCGAGGACGTGGTCGCGATGTACGAGGCCGACGCCGCCGACGAGCTGCTCGCGGGCAACCCGAC
>JAMFLL010001253.1:0-18225 GCA_027475725.1 Pythium rhizo-oryzae | reverse complement strand
CGTCGCGGGGGCAGCGGCCGTCGCCGCCGAGGCCTCGGTCTGCTGGTCGGCCTCCTCCTTGAGCTCCTTGGCGTACGTCTTCTCGAGGAACGACACGAGGGCGTCGCACAGGTCCTGCTCGTCCTGGTACGGGTGGATCTTGGCCATCTCCTTCTCGTACTCCGAGAGCTTGGCCTCGTACTCAAGGCGGCGGCGCTCGTCCTCCTTCTTGCGCTCGAGGTCCTTCTTCTTGCGCACGAGGCGGATGTTCTCGTAGTACTTGTCGTTCGCGGCCTTGAAGTCGGCGCGGAGCTGCTTGAGCTTGGTGAACTCGGCGTCGAGCTGCTCCTTGATCTCCTTGCGCTCCTTGGCGAGCGCCGGGAACTTGTCCTGCTTCTTCTCCTCGTCGTTGAGCTTGTAGAGCTCGTCGAGCTTGAGCTTCTGGGCCGTGAGCTTCTC
Organism: Pythium rhizo-oryzae; assembly: GCA_027475725.1. Taxonomy (NCBI): domain Eukaryota; phylum Oomycota; class Peronosporomycetes; order Pythiales; family Pythiaceae; genus Pythium; species Pythium rhizo-oryzae. The sequence continues at coordinate 17,787 of JAMFLL010001253.1, read as the reverse complement.
CTGGACCGCGTCGATCTCGGCGTTCTTCTTGGCCTGGAGCGCGCGGATCTCCTTGATCGACTCGTTGGCCTTCTCGACCTCGCTCTTGTCGTCCGGGATGGCGCGCACCTGGAGCTTCTGCGCCTGGAGCGCCTCAATGTCCTTGACGAGGCGCTTCTCCTCGTTCAGCGACATGGAGCGCGTCTCCTGCTGGTGGCGCAGCGACTGGATCTCCTTCTCGAACTCCTCCACGGTCTGGAAGCGCAGGTTCGCGCGGAGGCTCTTCTGGGTCTTGATCGTCGAGTCCTTCTTGTCGAGCGTCGACTTGACCTTGGCCGTGAGGTGGTTGCGCTGCTGGATCAGGTTGTCCTTGGCGGCGCGCAGCTCCGAGAACACGGCCTTGGCCGCCTGGATCTGCTCGCCGTAGCCGCCGCGGCCCGTCTTGAGCGCGTCCATCTCGGCGCGCACGACCGTGGTGCGCGCCTGGAGCTTCTTGATCGTCTCGTCGATCTTGGCGATCGCCGCGTCGTGCGCGGCCTTGTCGGGCTTGGGGAGGCGCTCGATCACGTCCGGGATCTCGATGTCCTCGAGCTCGACGGCGGGCGCCGGCGCGGGCGCGGCCTTGGGGCTTCCGGCGGCGCTCATGGTGGAGGAGGTGGTGGGGCGGGGGAGGGGACGGCACTGGGCGCGGGTGAGGGCGAGAGTGGTGGAGGGAGGAACTGAGGGGCCCAGCGGAGGGAGGAGGGAGGGGACCTTTTTCGAGGGACCTCACGGTCTCACACCCAGCGCCGCACACAACACGCGTGTCAGCGGATCCCTCCGGAAACCGATACCGCGGGGGGTGCCCGTCCCTCCGTTAGCAGATACCGCGGTCCACGTGGCACAACGGGGGATCCGGCCGTCATCGGATAGGAGAGGGGGAGTATCTTTGGTGTGGTGCACATGCCATGACCTGAAATGGTGTGGTACACGTGGAAGAGAGCGGAACCGTAACGAGGGTACAGGTTACTAACATGGGGGTACAGGTGGGTACAGTACTCGCTGGGTGGGTGCGGGAAGTGCACCCATTGCAAGCGTCAAACAACGCTTTGGCTTGGATCTGAGAGAGGATGTGCGAGACATGACGACGGGCCTGCTTGGACCTCTTCGTGACAATGTTGAAGGTGTCGTTATCAACCGACTGGCACTGCCGCGGAGCTGCGACAGGCCCGCGGCGCAAAGTGGGTCTCTTCGAAGTGAGCGCGCCCGCCAGCCGACGATGCACGCTTTGGATCGCGATGGCGGCCTCGCGATCTTGCGCGTGCTTGGGGGATTCCGAAACCTTATCGACGCACGAGTCCACCCATGACCGAGCAGGTGGTTGGATCGTATGTAGGCTCAGTTGTTGTTCCCATGCATCCATCCGTTCGTGACGATGCGGGAACAGTTGGACGGTGCGGCGGAGCGTAATGGTGCCGTCGTGGCGAATTGCGGGAGGCACGCACGCGCGGTCGTGTGGCGGGCGCCAGGCGTTCCTGCGGAAACGCGGGGGGAGCGGCGATCGCGTTCAGCCATTTGCGTGCGTACGATCGTCCGACGAAGAGGCGCATACGTACACACACGCGGCGCTCATATCAGCGGCAACGCACACGTCCATCCCACTCAAATCGGAACCCGAGCTGTCGGTTTTAGCACATGTGCGTGTTTGTTTGTGCGGGAACACCACAAAAATGAAGCCATTTTCCTTGAATGGGTCGACCTCCCACACTTGATGCACGTGCCAAGCCGCTCCGCACAGTGGGATTGCGTTTCCAAAGGGGCTGGGTGAGGGGATTATCATCCAATCCCATAGCGCGAAAGTCAGGTAACGCGATCACAGGGTGACGAGCATGACAGTTTGGTCTTCTTGTCGGATCCCTCTGTTCTTCCGTAGCCGGAGCTTCTGGCTTTTGTTGCATGCGGTTGCACTGCAACTTGCGCGATGCCGAGAACTCTGTGTGGTTCCATGCATGGGTCCTTTTTGAAATGAGCGCATTACTGGGGAAGTTCTCCCTCCCCGACCGTAGTGATGGCATCGGCCACAGCGTTGATGGACAGCGCTGCACGTCTTCACATTCGGAGACGAGACGCGAATTCTCGCTAGAGAGTGAATGTTTCCTTGGAACGCGATCGCCCCGTCACGCGATCGGGTGGTCCGCCCACCTACAGGATGCATTTTCGAAGGTTCTCCAATAGCCTGCTGAGAGTCAAAAAGCCATCCAAACTGGCATTCTTTTTTAGGCATTCCTTTCGTTTTGAGAGGTTCACCAAACACCTGGTGTGTGGACGGGGTAGGGTTCTTGCGACACTTGATGCGGCATTCTGTGCGGGGAGTGCGTGGCGGTCTAAAGCAACCCCCTGGATTTGAGGGCGCTGCCCCCCCGTCGCGGTTTGGTGGCGAGACAAGAGCGCTGGACTAATTTTTCCCGGCCCAGTCCTTCTCCGGGTCACAGATGGGCGACCACGAGCCAGACGCCTCGGCGGCGGCCGCCGCCTTCTTCCTCCCTGGGCCGCCGGCCAACATCTCAGCGGCCTCAAAACCCCATTCGTCCTGTTCCCCCGCTGACTCCCTTCCCCCTCGCATCCGCCAGCCCCTGCGCCGCTTCGACCCGCCCGCGCCATATTCCTTCCTGCTCGCTGCCCGCGCCGAGACCCCATCGCCCCCCCACACAGCCACCATGATGAACGACAACTTTTTCCGCCCGACCAACTCGTTGGTCTCGCCGCTGCTCACGGACCTCTACCAGATCACCATGTGCGTCTAACCGCGCGTGCGCCCCAACGTTGGGCGCATATTCCCAACTAATCTCCGCTGTGAATATGACAGGGTATATGCGTACTGGAAGGTCGGGCGGCAGAATGACCACGCCGTGTTCGATCTCTACTTCCGCAAGAACCCGTTCAAGGGCGAGTACACGGTCTTCGCGGGCCTCGAGGAGGCGCTCGCGCTCATCAACGCGTTCCGGTTCACGGACAGCGACATTGCGTACCTGCGGTCGGTGCTCACGGACGCCGAGGACGCGTTCTTCGACTGGCTCGCGACCGTCGACTGCTCGGCCGTCAAGGTGTACGCGATCAAAGAAGGCACGATCGTGTTCCCGCGCGTGCCGCTCGTGCGCATCGAAGGCAGCCTCGCCGTGGGCCAGCTGCTCGAGACGCCGCTGCTCAATTTGCTCAACTACGCGTCGCTGATCACGACCAACGCCACGCGCTTCAAGCGCGCCGCCGGGCCCGGCAAGAGCCTGCTCGAGTTTGGCCTGCGCCGCGCGCAGGGCCCCGACGGCGGGCTCAGCGCCTCGCGCTACTCGTACATGGCCGGCTTTGACGGCACGAGCAACGTGCTCGCCGGCAAGCTCCACGGCATCCCGATCAAGGGCACGCACGCGCACGCGTTCGTGCAGGCGCACATGTCGCTCGACGACGTCAAGATCGCCACGCTCGGCGGCCACAACCTCTTTGACCTCACGATGAAGTACCGTCGCGAGCTCGACGCCATGCGCACGAACGACGGCGAGCTCGCCGCGTTCCTCTCGTACGCGATCGCGTTCCCCAACACGTTCCTCGCGCTCGTCGACACGTACGACACGCTCACGGTAGGTTGCCTTCCGTCTTTCGATGGATTCCGAGACCAACGGGCTGACATCTCTGTTGTTTCCTCCCTAACAGTCGGGTGTGCCCAACTTCCTCGCAGTCGCGCTCGCGCTCCACGAAATCGGCTACAAGCCCGTGGGCATTCGCCTCGACAGCGGCGACCTCTCGTACCTGTCGAAGCAGACCCGCGCCATGTTCGTGGAGGTCGCGAACCGCTACGGCATTGAGTCGTTCAAGAAGCTCAGCATTACGGCCAGCAACGACATCAACGAGGCGGTGCTCAACTCGCTCAATGAGCAGGTCGGTGTAAGTCGATGGCCCGAAACCGCTCTCCCCGGACCAGCGTTTGCTCACACGATGTTATGAATTGAACAGGGCCACGAGATTGACGCGTATGGCATTGGCACGCACCTGGTGACGTGCCAGGCGCAGCCGGCGCTTGGCATGGTCTACAAGCTCGTCGAGATCAACGGCTCGCCGCGCATCAAGCTGTCGCAGGACCCGAGCAAGGTGACGATTCCGGGCCGCAAGGAGGCGTACCGACTGGTCGGCTCGAACGGCAGCCCGCTGCTGGACCTCATGATCGGGTGCAACGAGAAGGCGCCCGAGGTCGGCAAGAAGCTGCTCTGCCGGAACCCGTTTGACGAGCTACGCCGCGCGTACGTGACGCCGTCGTCGGTGATCCCGCTCCACGAGCTCGTGTGGGACGGCGCGAACGGTGGCGTCGTGGGCACGCTGCCCACGCTCGTCGAGCGCCGCCAGCACGTCGCCGCGCAGTTTGAGCTCATCCGCGAGGACGTGGTGCGCTCGCTGAACCCGACGCCGTACAAGGTGTCGGTGTCGTGCGATCTGTACGACTTCATCCACGAGCTGTGGATGAAGGAGTTCCCAGTGCAGGAGCTCGAATGAGATGAGGCCGGACACACCCGCGCGCGATCGACTTCTGCTGCTGCCCGTCGCGATCTTCTTGCAAACGCGGCGAGTATCAAGCACTTAGACGACGTCGCCACGGTCCCTGCCAAGGCAAGCATGGGCCGGAGCAGCGGCGAGCGCGGGCTGCGTCTGCTAGTAGTGACGGCCATCGTGGCCGGTTTTTGGGCGATAGGTACTAGTGTTTTCCGTCTTCGACGATGATTATTTTTCCGCAGAGAACGAAATACAACCGACAGATATTCTTTTGAGCAAGCGTGCGGGTTGATCTCTACTCCTGGTGGTCTTTCTTCTGCTGGAGGTGCTGCTTGAACTCGTGGCGTTTGATGGTGATGATCATGCCCACCATGGACTTCATGCTGAGCATCTAGTGCCACCAACAGACAGAGAGACACACACACCGCCGTCAGAGGAAAAACGAACGCCAAATAGCAATGAGGTGCCGTGACGTACCAACTGGAAGAACCCGAGTGCGAGCAGCGGGCCCGCGTAGAAGATGCCGATGAACACCCCACGCTCGTCAAAGTACTGCTGCGTCGCGAGCAGCCGCCAGTTGGCGCGCGCCCAGGCGTTGAGCGACTCGGTCACGAAGAGCAGCATGACCGTCGCGACGAAGAGCGCGAACTGGAGATAGAGGTGGTGGCGCGTGAGGAACACGACCGCGAAGAGCACGACGTGGAGCGAGAGGAGCCCGACGATGAGCGGCTCGCTCCAGTCGACGATCTCGTACCACCGCAGCATCAAGTGCGCGTGCTTGGCGCGCAGCTCGCGCTGCAGCTGTGCCGCAAAGTCCTCCATGTTGTCGCGATTGCCCCCAGGCGGAATTGATCGCTTTTTGATGAAGAGCTACACTGTTTTCACATTTCAAGGTGATATAGACACTATATCATGCAAATCAAGGTCTGCATCCATGTTCGTACTTAGCAGTCAAAAGTATCACTTCGATTAAGTACGATATGGGTTTCTTGAACGGAAAAAGCGCATCCAAAGCGAAGAACTCGAGGCACGATGGCGACGACGCGGCCGCCGCACCAGCGCCTGGGCGACCTCACGTGGTCCAAGATGAGCAAAGTGGTGCGTCTCCCGCCGCCTCACTGTCCATGGCTACTCGGTCCTCCCTTGGGCGCCACGTGGGCTCACGCGCGTTTTGTCCTTCACGCTTCCGTTTCTATGCTCGGGTGACAGAACGGCGAGCTCTTCGCGCTCACGTACGGCACCATGGTCACGCAGGTACGGGCTGCGCGCATTCCACTTTTCACTATGTCGGTGATCTGACATTGTGGCTCAACACACCAGCTCATCAAGGACTATGAGGACCTCAAGGCCGTGAACCAGCAGCTCGACTCGATGTACGTGAGGATCGCGTTGCGGGGGCATATGAGCTTGCATGGCTAACCCGTGGCTGCTCGCGTGTCGCTCAGGGGCTACAACATTGGTATCCGCCTGATCGACGAGTTTCTGGCCAAGTCGGGCGTCAGCGCGTGCGCCGACTTCCGTGAGACCGCCGAGGTGATCGCCAAGGTCGCGTTCAAGATGTTCCTGGGCATCACCACCGAGGTCGCGCAGTGGAACGCCGAGGGCACGGCGTGCAGCCTGCTGATTTACGAGAACCCGCTGACCGAGTTCGTCGAGCTCCCGCCGAGCGCCTACGGCGTGCTCTGGTACTCGAACGTGCTCTGCGGCGTGCTGCGCGGCGCGCTCGAGATGGTGCAGATGCGCGTCGACGCGCGCTTCGTCAAGGACGTGCTCCAGGGCGACGAGGTCACGGAGATCCGGTGCGTCCACCGTGTGCTGGCCCGTGCTTTGTAGCGGTGGGCTTGGAGATTGACATAATGGGTTCGCGTTGTGCTGACAGACTCGAGCTCAAGGGAATGATTGAAGAGGCCATGGGCGACGAGTACAACGAAGACTAGGACACTCTGCTAAGTGCGCTACAGTAGAGCGCGTTGGCGGAGATGAGATGACTGGAATGGAGAGTGCTGTGTGTGTATTGCGCTGAGTTGATCGGTCCTGCTTGGTGAATGGCGAAAGCCCCATGGACCCGATATGGCCCTCGCGGGCTCCGATATGTAATCGCATCTACTGAGATAATCCAGGTTTGGTTCAGGTCACGTCTGTGTGGTCACGCCCCAGCCGTTCAGTCTCACATACTGGTATGCGCCGGCAGACGCGCTCGCGCTCGCCCTCGCCCCGCGAGCCGCGGCGCGGCGACGCGGCGGAGGAGGAGCTGGTGGACGTGGAGACGGAAGAGGACGAGAGCGAGGACGAGTTTGAAGAGGGAGAGGAGGAAGAAGAAATGGAGGAGGAGGAAGCCGCCGCGGCGCCCACGATGGAGCACGCAACGCTGCTGCTTGCGGCGGCTGCACGTCGGCGAAGCGGCGCAGCGCCAGCGGAGCGTCGCCGCTCTCGCTCTCGTTCTCGATCCCGCGATCGCTCGCGTCGGCACCGACGAGCCCGCTCGCGCAGTCGCTCTCCAAGACGCAGTCGCTCTCGGAGTCGTAAAAGGCGCTCTCGGAGTCGTAAAAGCCGCTCTCGGGGACGTACTAGTCGCTCTCGATCGCGCAGCAACTGCTGCTGCTGCTGCTGCTGCCACAACCGCGATCGCCGTCGCCGCCACGGTCGGTCGCGCCACCGCCGATGGTCGCGCTCCAGCTCCCGCTCTCGCTCCCGCTCTCGTTCACCGTCGCCGCGAACGCTACGCCGCCTGGTGGACGCCTGGAAGCAGAGCGAGCGCGAGCGACGGCGCCCACGCGCACCACAGTCTTCGGGACGTGCTGTGGCCGCAGTAAACTCGCCTCCACCGCCGCCGCGGCCTACTCTCCCTATCGCGCCTTCGGGGACGGGACCTCCACAGCCGCCACTGCACACGCCCGTGGCGTCCCAACCGGCCCATGACCGCTCGGGCTCGACAAAGCTATACTACAAAGGGTACGAGTACACGCGCGCCAACTTCACGCAGGTCAAGATCACGTACCGCTGCAGCTTTTACCGCTCGAGTCGCTGCGCCGCGCGGCTCGATTTTGTCTTCGACGGCGGCTACTTCGACGGCTTCCAGCACGTGCCGCACTCGTGCACGCGCCACGCGGACGCCGCGGACAGCGAGGACGACGCGGAGGTGGCCGCCAACGTGCGTGACGGCCGCATTTACGGCGCGAGCAGCGACGTCACGGTGCCGATGATCCGCGAGATGGAGCGTCTCGCGGCCGCCCAGCCACGCGTGACAGCGCAAGAGGTCTGGGCCGACGTGAGCCGCCGGTTTCTCTACCGCGCGCGGGTGCCCGTCACAGGGATTTCGCGCAGCCAGGCGTTCAAGTACTTTAACGAGACAATCGCGCGGCTTGCCCACCCGGGGCACCTCGGCGACCACGAGCCGGCGGCGCTGCTGTAGCGCGAGTGCGCTATTGAGGCCGAGCGCCGGACGTCGTGGACCGACCTCTAAGGGAAGCGTCCGCCTCGTTTGTCTGACTGGGAGGCGTATACATTTGCGAACGACACGACCGCATCTTGCGAAGCGCCATCACCGCAGATAAACAACACAAAGAAGATAGTTTGCACATCCGTTCGCATTTCTCCATATCTCGCCCATATGCATTGTGCACGCCCCAGGTCCTGATCGCGCGTGTACCTGCTAGAAAAAGTTGCCGAGACGATTGCGAGGCGCCTTACGCTTGAGCTTCCAGACGCGAACCGATCCGTCCACCGAGGCCGAGACCAGCAAGCTGCCGTTGTGGCTTACAGCGACCGAGGAGACGGCCTGCGGGTGCGCGTTGGGGATCTCGTACACCAGCGCCTTCGCCGACGGCTCGTCGAGCTTCCAGATCAGGATCTTGCCGGTCGATGTGCCGCCCACAGCATACTCGGTGTCACTATCCAGACATCTGCACACATTGAAGTCCAAACAAAGTCAGCACGCCACTCGTGTACGCCTACGTTGGTTGCACAACGTACCTGATAAGTCCGTCCGACTTGACTTCCAGCGCGGCGATGCGAAGGCGTTCAACTGTGAACAGCGATAGCTCGTTTTCCACGGTTATACACGCGATCGACGACATGCTGCCACAGCAAGTCATGCCCGAGATCTCGGCGTGGTGCTCTGGGCTCGCTGGGATGCGGCGGATGAGCTCGTTGATGCGGAGATCAAACAAGTACAGGAAGCCCTTCCGCGTGCCCGCGACGCCGAGTGTGCCGTCGAGGTTCACGTCCAGCGCGACGACCGACTCTTCGCAGTCCATGAAAGCCCAGAGCGGCGCGCGTGTGATGCCCGTGGACGAAAAGTGCCACAGCTTTACGGACCCATCCCAAGACGCGGTCAAGACACGGTCGTCGAAGACCTTGATGCCAGAGAGCCCGTCGTCGTGGGCCGTCACTTGGTCCACGACGCGTCCGTACTCGACAGAGTACATGTAGAAGCAGTTGTCCCACGAGCCGATGAAGACGTACTTCTCGTCCATTGAGACGTCGCAACACGAAATCGCAAGGTTGCACGACAGGTTTCGTCGCACCGTGCCGTCTGCGGTGGCCGAGACTTTGAATGTAGTGTCTTTGGAGGTCGAGAACAAAGCTCGCGCATCTTTCCCAAGTACCATTGAGGTCACCTCCCTACACGTTGCAGAATTGTTAGATTGTTCGTGCTTCTGAACAGACGAAAAGACTCACGACAACGTACCCGGAGTGCAGCATATGCGGCGAGGAGCCCGCCCAAAACGGCATGTCGTTGTCATTGCGCTTGAACGGAGGCGTGAACGTCCAGCCCCACCTCCGCGGCGGCTCTATGCTCATTCGCTTCCGGATTTGGGCAGTGAGACCACCCACAAGGCGCTGCGCTTGCTTCTGGACGCCCATGGCCCCTATGTTTCGAGGGCGGAACGCAAACATGGTGCGTCGCGAGCCCGACTGGTCTTCATCTTCCTCGACCTCACCATTGCTCTCAACGCTCGCGTCATGGCCACTCATTCCGTTCGAGTGCGCCGACGACGAGCGGTCCAAGTCGGAGTTGGACGATGACGACGTCTTTCGTGCGCGAGGGGATGGCAGCAAATCGAGAGTCGCAATGTGGACGGCCTTCCCCATCTCTCTTCGCGCAGGGTGAGGGCTCGTGAACAGCAACGTGGGGGTCTGGCCGAACTCTTGGATCTGCGCCTCCAGTGAGCACTTCTCAACTGGATCAGTGACTTTTTCCAGATCCACAGAGCCTTCATATGATAAATAGTAGAACACTGGCACCAGCATACACATCCGTCAGTGTCAAACCCTAATACAAAACACTGAAACCCGGCAAACGACGAACAGTTATCTGCGGCCACAGCTTCTTCGCCCTGTTGCTTGTAGCCGAAGATCAGGTCTATCCACTCATGAATGTGGTCTGAGACGTAATCACTTTCAAGCGCCTCACGATTGATGCGCACAAACTCCCGCGGCGACGACGCCCACGGAGGCAAGCCAACATCGCCCACCTGCGGGATCATGATCGCGTCAGTGATTGTCAGGTGTTCATCAACGCAGTCTCAAGTCCCTCCTTACCCGTGCGTGTTTCTGCGTAGTGCCAAGATCCAAGTTCTTCGAGTTATTTAGCCAGTCTTCCGGGCGCATCGAGGTGTCAAAGAACGCTGGAATGAGTTCCTTCAAGTCGGCGTGGTTCGTGAGGCAGCTCTTCCACGTGCCAGCGATCGTGCGGAAGAGACGGTCGGCCGCGTCAAACTTGCCGTTCTGGAGGCACAGCATGTACGACGGCGCCATGCGAACCAAATAGAAGAGCACGTAGCCGGGCGTCGAGTAGTGCGTGCCGTACAGGAACGGCGGGGGTAGCCCCTCAGCCTCCATGCCGCGCGGCATGTTCTGGTAGCGCATGCGGTAAAACTCGAGACGCTCGGCGTTGAGTGCTCCGACCGGTTTCGACAAGTCGCGGTAGACCGCTGGGTTGTTGAGGTCGATCGTTTCGCTCTCATAGTCAGAGAGGATCCAGGGAAACACCGGGTACTGCGTCAAATCGTTCTTCGTGCGGCCGGCAAGGTTGTTGAGGTACATAAGGTAGTCGTAGTTCGATACTTCGCGGCGCTGCCACTTGATGACCATCGACTCTAGATCTGTTTGCTGGAGGCGCTTGAGGTCCGGCTGGCTGAGCATCATGTCGTAGATCGCATCTCGGTCGCGCCGCGACCGGAACGAGAAGAAGAAGCTATCACCGCTTTTCAGGCAAATCTCGAGCCCGGTCTGCTTGAGCATGTGGCGCCGGCGGTACAGGAACTCGATCGCCGTGTACGCCCAGTTGAGCACGGGGTCGCCGACGTTGTTGAGCTGCGCCGGCTGGAAGTACACGCGCTGGTTCGTGAGCATAAGGCACCCGGGGTGCTTGAGCAGCGGCACGATGCGGTCCACGAGTTTGCCCTTGGTGAGCAGCGGGCGCTCCCGAAAGTCGACCAGCAGGCTCGAGTCGAACGTGTCGGTGAGCCGCGGCGTGAGCACGGGCGCCAGCAGCGTCTCTTCGTCGACTTTGTTGAGCACGCTCTTCTGGTGCGCGAGCGCGTAGATGGGTTGGATATTGCGCAGAAAGTCCTCGATCTTGGAGTGGAGCAGCGAGAACACAAACTTGGCCGGCACGGGCGACTGCGCGTTCGCGAGCTGCGTCTCCTTGTGGACGTACGGGTGGTCCACACCGCGGTCCTTCATCTCCACGACCGCGCGCGTCTGAAACGCGAGCCCCACGAAGCCGTCGCCGCCCGCGGCCGTCGCGAACAGCTCGGCGACGGGTGGCTGCGCCATGTCGCGGAATGGGAACCGCAGGATCGGCGCGTTCGCGTCCTGCGGCTCGAAGAAGAACCCGCGCGTGCACACTTTGAGCCGGCCCTGCACCTTGCTGGTTAGACCAACACACGTATCTCCCGTTAGCTCATCCAATGCGGTGCGTAGCGCGCATACAGAGCGCGCGTAGGCTGATGCATAGCCGCTGGTGCGTACCGGTTCACGTCGGGCACAGCGTCGAGGAAGCGGTGGACGCTGAAATCCTGTCGGAATGACAAGCGCGGCGCTCGCGCCAGTTAGACACCGCATGGACGCAGCATAGACGCGAGCTGCCCAGGGCCACGTACATCGAGGAAGAACTCGCCGTCTTCGAGCAGCAGCAGGTTGAAGCGCGTCTGCGCCGACTTGGAGGCCGAGCGGTCCAGCAGCATGGCGGTCGCTCGGCGATAGCCACTCGCGAAAGGCGGCGATAGACGCGAGAGCGCGGAAGCCGCGAGCGGGGAGCCGTATAGACCGTCCGGAGGGGACGGAAGTGCGCTGTGCGGCGAGCGGCGGCGACGCGCGGCGGCGAGACTCTGGTTCGGCGGCGGAAAGGGGGACCAAAATGGAGAGCTCTTCCAGCCGCCGAGCTTCACCTACTGACACAGGTTACATCAACATGGACGTGCGGGCACTCTTTGGAGGTGTCACTAAGGCATCCTAAGCGCGGGATGAGAATGGGATCAAAGCAGCGGCGGTGGCGGCCGGGTGCGATTGTATTCACGTCTTTCTTGCGCCTCTACTCGATCTATTCGCCATATATCCAACGTGCTCGGATACAGAGTCGCTTCTGCGCGCTATGATCAGCTGCTCAGGTGTGTGCGCAGCCTGGACGACGTCCGCCACCTTCCTGGGTGCTTGATCGGCTCACTTGGCTGCCGCAATGTACAGCACTGCATGGAGAGACAACGATCAACACACGCGTGATACTTTCGAATGGGGGTGCATCCGATCCGTCCCCTCAGCGCGCACACACGCACCGTTGTTGCCGCGGATGAAGCAGTCGCCGTACTGGGCCTTGAGCTGCCCGTTGACGTACTCGTGGGTCTGCTCCATCGCGATGTTCATGAAGCCGTCGAGGCACGCGAGCACGCCCTTGTACTCGACGCCGTTGTTCAGCTTCACCTCCACGGGCCGCCCGAGCACGCTCTTGAGGAAGTCCGAGGGCGTGCGCTTGGTCGCCGCGGGCGGCGCCTGGTCCTCCATCGTGCCTGTTTGTTTGGTTCGGTCTGTGAGCTCCTCGAACAAGAAAATCCATGTTTCCTAGTTCTAATCTGATTTCGGTTCTTAACTTCCTGGATATTTCCGTGTAGCCCCCACGGTTACACCGAGAGGGCAAAAGGCAACCACGCGATCCACGAGCCGAAATGGAGTGGGAGCGCGATTACCTCTCCAAGGCGCGGCGGAAAAACGTGGAGACGCGCGGCTATTTCGACGACGACGACGACGACGAGCCGAAGCCGTCTAACGCTCCTGATAGCGCGCCGCGCGGGCTCTCGAATGGTGGCTCGGCGGCGCCGAACGGCGCGTCCGAAGCCGACGAGATCGACCCGTTAGACGCGTTCATGGCGGGCATCACGGCCCAGGTGAAGCAGGAGCAGGCCGCGTCCCACGCATCCAAGCGGCCCGCGGAAAAGGTGAGCGCTGCTGCTAGCCGTGCGGTGTGTGCGTCTCGTGTGTGGGGGTCTAACCGCGCGCTCGCGAGCAGCCTTTCCGGTTTGAGAATGACGAGGACATCCACTACGCGACCGACCGCGCTCGGGTAAGCACGTCCGCGCGTCGCTTGCGTGCTGCGAGTGGTGGCTCGCGCTCCGCCTACATGCTGACGATACGTCGCCCTTGCTGTGTTTGTCTAGTCGCAGAAGAAGCCACGCGCGTCGGCTGCTGCCGCGGAGTTCGCGGACTCGGACGACGAGGTGTACGCGACGGCGCGCCAGGTGGACGGGGACAGCGACGCCGACGACCAGGACGCAAAGAAAGAGATCGAGGCGCTCGCGCCGCTGAACCACAGTGCAATCGAGTACGAGACGTTCCGCAAGCACTTTTACACGCCGCACGCCGCGATCGCGGCCATGAGCGACGCCCAAGTCCGCGAGCTGCGCCAGGAGCTGGGCGTCGCGACCGACGGCAGCGACGTGCCGCGACCCATTCGCTCGTTTGTGGAAGTTGGCTTTGACCGCACGATGCTGGGCGTGCTCATGAAGCTCGGACTGGAGGCGCCGACGCCCATCCAGGCTCAGGCGTTCCCGATCGCGATGTCTGGTCGCGACATGATCGGCATCGCGAAGACTGGCTCGGGCAAGACGCTCGCGTTCACACTGCCCATGGTTGTCCACGTTATGGACCAGCGCGAGCTGCGCAAAGACGAAGGCCCCATCGCGATCGTGCTGTCGCCGACGCGCGAGTTGGCGCACCAGATCGTCGGCCAAGCGAAGAAATTTCTCTCGGTGTATGGTGCGCAGTGCGCGGCGATTTACGGTGGCGTCGGGAAATGGGACCAGATCCAGGCGCTGCGCAAGGGCGCAGAGGTGGTTGTCGCAACACCCGGGAGACTGATCGATATGATCCGCAAGAAGAATGTCAAGACCAAGCGAGTGACGTTTGTCGTGCTCGACGAGGCCGATCGCATGTTCGAAATGGGCTTCGAGCCCCAGCTGCGCTCGATCATGGGCCAGATCCGTCCGGACCGCCAGACGCTCATGTTCTCGGCGACGTTCCGCAAACGCGTCGAGATGTTGGCGCGCGATGTGTTGCACGATCCTGTGAAGATCACGGTCGGCCAGATCGGGCAGGCCAACGAGGATATCCACCAGATCGCAGTGGTGCTCGCAAACCACAACGCCAAGTGGCCGTGGCTCATGGCGAATCTCAAGCGGATTGCTGGTGAAGGGCGTGTGCTGATCTTTGCCGGAAGCAAGACAGGCTGTGAAGAGATGACCAAGAACCTCAACACGCTGCACTACCAATCCAATTGTCTCCATGGCGATAAGAATCAGCAGGAGCGCAACGAAGCGTTGGCGCAGTTCCGTTCAGGCGCATGTACGATCCTCGTTGCAACAGATGTCGCGTCGCGCGGCCTCGACGTCAAAGATGTCAAGACTGTGATCAACTACGACGTTGCTAAGAACATTGATACCCATGTGCATCGCATCGGCCGCACTGGTCGTATGGGCGCCGAAGGCTTCGAGCCCGGCACGGCTTATACGCTCGTAACGAAGCACGACGCCCAGTTTGCTGCGCAGCTCGTGTACAACATGGATGTTTCAGGGCAGGCGGTCGGTCCGGATCTAATCGCACTCGCCAGACGAGACCCACGATTCCGCCGGGGCACACCCGCCAATGGGGGAGGCAGCGGTGCTTGCAGCTCACCAATCCCGGTGAGTCAGCACCACGAGCGCGCGAATGACGAGGCAGCGCTCGACCCGCTCGACGAAGAGGATGCCGCCGAAATGAAGCGATGGAGCGAAAGCCAGAAGAAGACCAAAGCTGACCAACGGAAAGGGCTGGGATTCACTGCAGAGGGCGGTGGCAGCAATGCCGGAGTGCGACTATCTTTCGTTAAGCCATCGTTGGGTGGTTCGTCCCTTCCGCAAGCGTTCCCCACTGGCTTTGTCAAACCGTCGATCACATCTACAGAGCCAAGACCACCACCCGTACCTGCGATGCAACCTCCACGACCGCCACCGATGCCAATGTTAGCTCCTCCGCCGCCCCCCGTTGCGCCTCACCCCTCTACCTTGCTTCCTGGACTCCGCCCTCCACCGCCTCCGCCCGCTTACATCCAGTCAGCATCTCTTCCTCCTCATGTGGCTCAAATCCAGGCAAGAGTGGCAAATGGTGGTGAGCACGGAGTCGCTGCACCTCTTCCCACGCCACCTAGTGCGCCAGTCGTGGCATCTCCGGCACCACAGGTCACGTCAAGTTCAGACGGACCCCCGCCGGCTCGTTATGATACCCGCACGGCCTCTCACGAAGAGGATCGGTCGTCTAGAGACCGGCGGCGGCGATCACGATCGCCGAGCCCCAGTGCTGACCGCTACCGGGAGCGGCGTTACGATCGCCGAAGCCGCAGTCGAGAACGCGGGTCAAGCCGGCGATACCGGAGCCGCAGCCGCAGTCGAAGCAAAGACCGACACTTCTCACACCACCGTCGATCGCGTTCGCGCTCAAGGTCTCGAGGACGCAATCACCGGAGATAGAGCTGAACCCGAGACAGAGAGATCTTAGATAAATGAATATTTTGGGTTCGAAGACGACGCGCATCGAGCCGAGACGTCCTATGCTATGTGGCCTCGCGCTCGCTACGTATCCGTACATCTATCAAAATGAACACGGCGAGGAGAGACGAGTTGGCGGACTTGAGAGGCCGTGGCCTCGTTCTTACACTCCCCACGCGTGAGTGCGCAAACGGACGAGAGAGCTGGAGCGGTCGCGTACGTTCGAGCTGATCTACTACAATTGTGCTATTTACTGATCCGCGGCCGGAGCGCTGCCAGTTGTGTCTGCGGGCGTTGACGCCTCTGCGGGGGTCGCCGCCTCCGCGGGGGTCACAGCCACCGTGGGTGTCACAACCTCCGCCGTCTCTGGAGCCGCAACCGTCTCGCCGCTTGGTGCAGACGGCTGTTCACTTGTTGTCTCGGCGTCGTCATCGAGCTCCGACGCACTGAATGGTGAGCTATCATCGTTGATGAACTCCATCACTGCGGGCGGTGAATCCGGTGCGTCGTCAAACGACGCAAACGACACACTGTTGTCGAACGAGGTCGCAAACGCATTGGCGGCTTGCTCAAAGTTTGCCCAGCTATCACCCGAATCGAAGTTTGCCCAGCCGGCGCCTGAAGGTCCCTTGCCAGAGGACTTGGGCTTGAAGTCGAAGTCCTCGTCGCTCTCAGAACGGTGTCGGTCCCCCATGTCTTCCTCATCGCTACTGCTGCTGCTGTCGTGCATAATTTCGGGGAGGTCGTTGCTGTTCTTGATGTCAAAATCGGTGTCAAAGCCATGCTGGCTCGGCGGGTCGAAGGCCGACGAGCCCAGCATTTCCGCGAATTTCTCATTGAGCAACGCCTGCTTGTCTGAGAAGTTGTTCATCGAGTAGTCGTCACCAAACGTGGACGTCACGGAACCGCCAAGGGGCATTCGCTCTCGTTCGTAAAGGGGCGTCAGCACACTGGCCGAGAGCTCCTCCCACTTTTTCCACAGCTCCTTGTTCTCTTCGAGCATCTCAATGACAGTGTCAGCATGGGTCATGTCGTTCAGCGACTGACGCGCCTCGCTGCCAGCCTCGCCCTTGACGTCTTCAGTCAGCGAGATGATCATGTTGCAGATGCGGTGCAGGTGCCCGACGAAGCCCAGCGAGAACCCGCGAGGCTGCTGCTTCAGCGCCTCATCGTTCTTTTCATGCGCCTCCACAATACGTTCGAGCAGGCGCGCGTTCTTGATAAGCGCCGTGAGCAGATCCGGGCCACCGCTCTCGAGGATACCGACCACCATGCTCTCCACATCAGCGTGAAGCATGTTGACCGATTCGAACTTGAAGAACAGGTCTAGGCAAATATCCACCGCGTTCTCGGCCAACAGACCCGCGTCAACCAGGTTGTACTTGGTCTGCATGAGAAGCACGACGAGACCGACGAGCTTGAGACGACGGAGACCGAGACGCGGCACCTCCTGGAATCGCTGGTTGCGGATCGTGCCGGCATCGTGGTCGTCCGCGCGCAGGGTCGAGCAAATCTGCGGCAACCGCGCAAGCGTACAGGCCACCGTCGGCGGAAGCTCCTCAGTCGCCGAGTACCTGGCGTTGGTGTGGCGAGACAGCAGAGCGCACAGCACCGAGAGCGCCGAGGTCATCGAGGACGCGACAAACGTTGCGCCCGCGGGTGGCACGGCCAGGTCGAGGATCTTCTCCACCACGTCCTTGGTCTCCAAGTAATCGAGCAGCGCAAACGAGGTGGGCGAGCTCACCGAGGTCGGCGACGACGGATCGCTCTGCTGCGCGCGCGTGCCGCAGTGGATAATGTCCACGAGCACATCCGCCGAGTGCTTGTGGACGTCACTGTCCACGGCGCCGCCGTCGGCCTTGGTCAGCGCCAAGTTACCGATCAGCAAGTCCACGACCGTCGTGTCCTGCTGCCACGAGAGCGTCTTCTGGCCGGCCGATGTCGGCGTGCCCACGGACGCGTCGTCGTCGTCGTGGCCCGCACCGTACCACGAGTTGGACGGCGGGAAGCCCGCCGAGAGGCCAGGAAAGTCCATCATGTCGTCCATGTAGTCTACGCAACAGCCAGCACACCATTATTCGTCAGCGAAAAACTGGAAAGGAACCCATCAGGGAGAGGGGGGCGTGTACCCACCGTTGTGGTACGGCTGCAGCAGGCGCTTGAGCAGCTCGGCGATCGAGAACGACTGCGCGTGCGTGATGAAGCCCTGGAGCAGCGTCTCGGCGTGCTTGTTCATGAGCGTGGTCATCTCCTGCGGCTTGCGCACCATGAGCAT
>JAMFLL010001252.1:0-18234 GCA_027475725.1 Pythium rhizo-oryzae | reverse complement strand
TGTGGGGACAGTGCGCTGCTGCTTAATTCCCCGCTGCCAGATCCGACCGCTAGGGTGCGTGCAGTTCCCACGGCTTGAAGAAACCGCGAGTCCGGGAGACGGGGATGGGGCCGGTAGGTTGATGACGTGCCGTGTCTGGATCGTGAAGACTGGAGCGCGGAGCGGATTGGTTCGACGGAAGCTTTGGCCGGTGGTGGGCGGGACCGACCGAGTTGTGCGTACTGGTACATGCACGGTACTGTGTAGGTTGGAGTATTTCCGCGGCAAGGTCCGACAGAGGAGAAAACAAAGCTGAAGATGAGTCTGACGGCAGAGCCGACACAATCCGAGCGGCTGTGCGGAAAAACACGATTAAATTCGTGAGCACAGGGCATGTGCGCCGATGGAATGAGACGAATAGGACGAACAACCAATATACTGGTGCACCATGTCTTGGCGTGGGGCAACCAGACTCCCCGAAGTCTGGCCCAGACACACTAAGTCTATGAATTGACAGTGGACCGGTCCACCTTTGTGAGGCAATGCAGGCGGTCCACGTAGCCTCTGAGTATGATGGCGGGACAATTGGTCAAGTGGCTGGCTGACGAAGCAGAAGATGCTGGGGCTACC
Source organism: Pythium rhizo-oryzae (assembly GCA_027475725.1). Lineage (NCBI taxonomy): Eukaryota > Oomycota > Peronosporomycetes > Pythiales > Pythiaceae > Pythium > Pythium rhizo-oryzae. The sequence goes on along the minus strand of JAMFLL010001252.1, from coordinate 17,625 downwards.
AGTAGCGGGGGCTTCAGGCTAGCCAAAGCGGATATGTCGAGCGCGGCACTCTACAAGAGTCACACGGTTGCTTTTGCACGTTTGACGCCTGTGCAGTAGCGGAAGGAGTCAGTGGAGTCGGTCTTCTACCGCTCCACGCGGATCTAGACGCCGAACACAGGGATACCCCACCACCAAGTGAAAGACTTTCTCGTGCGTTGGGCTTTCCGTGCAAGCCAGTGCTTGGGCACGGAGGTAGTTGCAGCTCAAAACACGCTCCCGTGAGAGTGGGAAGGAAGAACTGTTGAGCCCAGGGTGGTGTTGCTCACTGCTATAGTGGATAAAGTAGACGCCATCTCCGCGAAGGTGGTTTCCTGGCAAATAGGCCGAGAGTTCTTTGGTGGCGCTGGGTACTCTCTTGTATTTACGTTGGTCAGAAGCGATCGGATTCACGTTGCTCATGGCGGCGAGGGCGAGCCACGAGACAGCGCACCATCCAATGACTTGATCCTGTTTCACAGGTTAAACTAGTAGTCGAACGTGTTTGGTAGGGAATAGACAATTACAGTTCCCAGCCATGGGATCATTTGACAGCGAATCAACAGCCGGAGGTTGCACTTGCCCCGCACTGGACACTGGTCGGGGGCCAGGTCAAGTCGTGCGGAAGTTTCGCACAGCAGGCGGCGCCCCCCTCAGGCCGCCACGACCCGCGGGATCTGCGCGAGCTCCTGTCACCGAGCGTGTTTGGGGTCTACAGATGCCTTTCCGAAGCGGTCATCAAGAGATGACCTCTCTAACACTCGCACTTCTCGAAGAGGCGGCTGCTTGTGGCCGAAGAGTCCTGTCAGTGAGCGTTTCGAGACGCCCGGCTAGAAAACACACAAATACCGGATGAGTTTTGCTCCATCGCTCGCTCCCGATTCGCCCAGAACGATCGATTTGGGCAAGGCAGGTGTTGGTGCCAGAATGAAGAGCGCACCCTCCCACTCCCGCGACAGAAAAACAGAACTCCTAGAACAAAGCACACGGCGTTGTGGGTCGAGACGACCTCCATCTCGCCACGGAGCGACAGCACGGCGTGTGCGGTGGTGTAGCTTCTTGTTAAAATTGCGTGGAACGTTCCGTCGGCGCCGTGTGGGTTGTTTCTGTGGCGCCTGTCCCAGCGTCGCGTGCCGTGCGCATCCGTCCGGAGCCAGTGATTGCGCCGAAGGTGTCGTCCCACTCAACACCGGGCGCCAAAGACACGCTCCGTGGGACTCGTTGATAAAATCCGGCTGAAACCCTCCTACCGTCTCCCATCGATCACTAGATCAGTGGGTCCTTGGTCTCCTCTACCTGGATTTGGCTCGCCTTCCCAGGAGTGTACACTGAGATACCGCGGATAATCCGATCAGCTGATCGGATACCCTGCGCAAACCGTTTAACCTGTGGGTTTCGCAAAGCCGGACAGAAGTTCTTTCTCGTGCTGTGCGCGGACAGCGGAGAGGAGGGATCACCCGCCTTCTATTGAGCCCTCAGGCCCTGGACGCGTTCCTCTCGGGCTGAAACACGCCCGCGACGAGCCGACGGCCAGAGCTGTGTCCTCGACGAACAACCCACCGCCGCGAGCTCGCGGCCGAGACGAGCCCTCCCGTGTCGTGTTCCTCTTCTGTCAGGTGTTCCCCGACCGCGCTTCGGGCCACTGCCGCGCTCGCCGCGAGTCCCGCAGAGGCCATCTCGTCTTGTCCCGTCCTCGAACACTGTGTTCGGCTCACTCCACACAAAGGTGAGTCTGTTGTATCCTGATCGTATAACCAACGCCACACCTAGGAAGGTCGGCCGCCACATCGCTCATGTCTTCTCACGCGTGTCGATACTAGTAGAAGATGCGGCGCCACCCGTCGTGGGACGCGCCACTCCCGTCCCCCCAAGTTGCTCTTCTTGACCCAGGGAACAGCGAGCTCGACTCTCAGCAGGAGAGACTGTCTTCCTCGCCCTCCTTGTCACAAACATGGCGTCCGCGTGCGTTGACCGCTGACGCCCACGCGCTGGGATACTTTTATTCCGATCAAGTCAACACACCATCCCCGCCGCGCATGCTACGCTCAATCTCGCAGGAGTCCGCGATGGCGTCGCTCTCGCTCGGCTCCGCGGAGAACTTACTGCACGACGAGAGCGATCGCTCATTTAGCTACTCACGCAGCAGTGCCAGCACCACATCCACGGGCGGAACCGAGGCAGCCTCAGGACAAGTCGGGCCCAAGCCCAAGAAGAAGCGCGTGCGCATCAAGACCGAGCGCCGGCGCGAGCAATGCCGCCGCAACCAGGCGCGGTACCGCAACAAGCAGAAGCTCTCGGCGATGCAGCTCGAGCAGACCGTGGACCAGCTCCGAGATGAAGTCGAGCAGCTCCAGCACCAGCACCACGAGGCGCTCCACCGCTCGTCGTCGCCGTCGTCGTCGCCGCCGCGAGTGGCGTCCCCCGAGGATGTTGTGACCGAGCTCTACCACGTCTTCCGGTTCGGGCTGAACGTCGGGCGCGATGAGTCCTCGCTCTCGCCACATCGACAGCTCCCAGCACTGGAGGACCAGGTCGCGTTTGTCACGGCGGCGTTCGACCCGGATCTACAGGTTGGCGACGCGCGCGGCCGCACATTGTTCCTCGAGCAGACGCGGCGATTCTCGACGCTGTTTGACGCGCCCGAGCTCACGCCGGGACGGGTCCACCAGCCGTTCACGAACCCAGAATCGATCCAGGCGACGTTCGAGCTCCGCCTCAAGGTCTCCCCGAGCACGCTGCGGCACGTGTTCCCGCACCTCGTGCGCGCCGAGCACCACCAGCTCCGGTGGAAGCTGCTGGGCCAGCAGCTGCGGTGCGCCGGCTCGGCAGTGCTGCTGTTCAACGACCAGGGACTGGTCGCACAGCTCAACTGGAGCCTTGACCTGGTCGCGGCGCTTCAGGCTGTGTTGACCATCGAGGAGACCGCGTGCGTACTCCAGCATGCACAGATCGAGCAGGACGCGTACCTGTTGGCGTCGGGCGAGGAGCGCCTCCACGCAACGTCCGCATCGCCGCGGCGGGCGTTGCGTGGCGACGTCGGCGCGAGCAACGTGTCGCGAGACGTTGCGTTTGGTGTCGCGCGAGACGAGGGCCGACGCTGGGACCCGCGCGCAGAAGAGGACTTTGCCACGGTGTGAGCCGCCATTCAGTGTGTATGTGCGACGGTCGCGACCGGTGGCTCGAGCACATGGCCACGAACTGATCTCCCTAAGGGTTTGTCCTCGGCGGCGCGTGGAGGAAGGTCAGCCACGCGCCCAGCCACGAAGCCTGTGACGTGAGACGCAGCTCAAGTCGCGTAAAGTAGTAGCCTGCATATCGGTCTTGTCTTAACACTATCGTCACATCGTGTGACCTCTAATATCTAATGAGTGCTTAGTCAACATCAAGTATACTGCCGACTGGAGAATGATTCAACATAACATATACTGTCAAACCACATGCGTATAGTGTGCTCGTGTCCGCGCGCGTTCGGCTCCACAACACAGAACAAGGTTACGTTCTCGCGAACGTACAGTGCTGTTGTGTACCCTTCCGCATGCTCGCGGGCAAAAGTTCTTTCGCCAGCACTGCAACAAAGCCAAGCCGCTCTGGCCGACGGGAGAACAGAAGAACACCGCCGAATTCGAAAAGAGCCTTCGCCAAACGCACGCCAGGTCTACGTGGTTACACGTAACCCCACCCCGGCCCGGTCCAGGCCCTCACCATGTCGAGACTGTCACGAGCGCTGGTGTGTGGCGAGCTCACCTCCCAAGCCGGCGGATCCCAAGCGCATTGGTCTCCCCCACGCTCACTCGCCGGTCTCCTCCGCTGTCTGGGCGAGCTTCCGCGACTCTAGACGCCCCGACGCGGACCACACCGCCACCCTGCGCTGCGCGGCCGCGGGGGAGATACACCGTAACCCACCTGACTGGGACCGGACGCGACCAATATGACACGTCGGCCCTCACCAAGTCGGCCGCCGTCGCCGTCGGATCAGCGGACGGCCGCGTCTCAGCATTCGCCTCGTGCCGCGTATGGGCCTGCAGTTCCAGCTCCCTTCCCCTCCGCTTCCATGGGCTCCGCCACGGGCAGCTCGGCGACGGTCTCTTCTGGCGGCCACCAACGTTCGTCGGCCGGTGGGATCAGCTCACAGCGTCAAGTCCTTGCGGCGGCATTGTCCGCTTCGCATCCGCCGGGCGCGGACAACTCCGCTGCGACGCCGACGTCGCTGGCGCGGCCCAGGCGCAAGCGCGCCAAGACCGAGCGGCGCCGCGAGCAGTGCCGCCGCAACCAGGCCCGCTACCGTGACAAGCAGCGCGTCGCGGCGCTCGCCCTCGAAGACACGGTCGAGGAGCTGCGCCTCGAGGTCGCGCGCCTGCGTGTGCAGCGCCAGTCGCTGGTCGACCGTATCAACACGCGCGACTGCGCGGTACGCGTCATGCTCGAGTACTTTCGGCTCTTTCGGTACAGTCTCACTGTGGATGTGCCGCCCGGGCCAGGACAGTCGCCCTCGCGCCGCCGGATGCCACCGCTTCACCAGCAGCTCGCGTACATCACGTCGGCATTCCACGAGGACGTGATGGTTGACGACGTGCGCGGCCGAGAGTTCTTTCTGGAGCAGACGCGGCGTTTCTCGACGCTCTACGACGGAATGGCGGGCATCCTGGACCAGTATGAAGTGCTCCCCGAGGCCGAATCCACTACGACCATCAACCTGATCATCCACAATGACATGACGGTGACGCCCACGACGATTCGGTACGTATTCCCGCACCTGCTGCGCTTCGAACACAACGAGATCCGCTGGAAGCTGCTGGGCAGCCGGCTGCGGTGCCCGTCGACCGGAATCTTCCGAGTCGACGCCGCTGGTAAAGTGGTCGCTGTGCGCTGGACGATGGACATGGTCGCGGGCCTCCAGTCGGTGCTGCGGCTCGATGAGATCGCAGTCGTGCTCCAGCAGGCGCTGATCGCAAACGAGGGGATCCTCCTCGAGCCTGGCGAGGAGCTTGGCGGTGCAGACATTGCGGAGGTTGTCGAGGGCGAGCCCCAGGGTGAGCCATGGTCGGATAACGAGGGCGTGGGACGGCCGTGGAACATGCGACGGGATCACGCGTTTGCAAGAGACGGGGAGTACAGTGAGCTGGAAGTGTATGAGGACGCTGTGCGCAGTGATGGGGAGGGCGGCGAGCTGATTCACGATGGCAAGGGAGACGACTTTATCATGGTGTGACTTGAAGTTGTTGACTTCGCTTCCTATTTTATGAGTTGTGATGAATCCGACACAGGTGGATGGAGTACATACCCGGAGTATTGTGTGCGTTGTGCTCCAATTCGTGGAACTATACGAATAAATGAATGTCACTTCCTACAAAGCGTAGCGTCAAGACGGTCCGTCTTTCTGCATTGATGTTATTAGGTGCCTGCGCTTCGTAAAAACCCAACTAAGTCAATTGTGTAGCCAAGTCGGTACAATGCAGTAGACGAGTGTAACAAGTCGCCAAGAACATGCATAGACGAGGCTCCATGTGTCAGCGCTTCAATGCATGACTCACGCCAATGCTCGGGAGGACAGTGACTCAATCCTGTGAAAAACAACACGTGTGTGTAAGCGAAAACGCGGCGTCGGTTGGGATTTGGTGTGCTTCGGTTTATAGCGTAAGTCCTACCGATTCCTGTTATGTTCTACGTATCAGGCTAAACCTCTTTGCCGCCCGCGATGTGAGGTGTCGTGGAACACCACTGCGGTTGATCGCTTGTCGTGTCGCCGCACATCTGTGCGGTTGAAGTGATACACGGTGTACACAATGCCGACGAGCCGTTACACTTTACGCTCGGCGCTCGCCGGCGGAAGCGCGGGTTTGTCGAGTCCCGTCTTGACAAGTCCCAGGAAGAAGTAGAACACGAGCACGGGGCCGGCCATAATGAGCAGCACGGGCACGTAGTTGCCGTCGAGGCCGTTCTGCACCCACGGCGTGAAGATGTAGTTAAGCAGGCCCACCGTAAACGAACACACGGCCAAAAAGGCCTGGAGCGAGCCGTACATTTCACCCGGGAAGCATATCACTTCAACGTACACACAAGACATCCAGACGTCAATACGGCTTCACGCTTTCTCCTCACGCCACGAAGAGCAAAGAAACGCACCGATGTAAGCGAACTGGAGCGAGTAGAAAGACGCCTGCGCCATCGCGAAAAGGATGAGCGAGACGATCTGCATCTTCATCGACGGGATCATGAGGCAGCAGAGGAAGAGGTGCACGAGCACGAGGGTGAGCAGGAACACCGGCTTGAATCCCCACTTGTCGATCACGTAGCCCACGAGCGGCGTGTAGATGAACGTGCCGTTCATGATGATCGGGAACAGGTAGTTGACGTAGTCGGCCGCGGTGTCATCGTCACCGCCGTCGTACTTGTAGATGATATTGGCCAGCGCACTTCCGGCGAATGCGAAGATGGTGGAGATCCAGCCGAAGTAAATGCCAAAGTACCAGAGATCGGACCGACGGAGCTGCTGCTTGAGACCCGCCCACAATCCGGTCGGTTTCTACATACACAGGAGTCGGATTTATTAGCTCGATATTGCATCCTCGCAGTTCTGAGACCTGGCTTACGTACGACAAACACGGGCAGGCGGAACTTGAATCCAGACAGCGTGAGGTGAGAGCTAGGCTGAGCGACTGCGTGGAGCGGGAACACCACGAAGCACACGACCAGACACGCGAGGATGAAAAACCTACAAAATACCACACGAAACGAGTGTGAGAACGTTTTCCCCGGAGCCAATGAGCTTAATTTTGTCCGATTCGATACACACGCGTAGCTGACGAAGAATGTTTCGCGGCTGATGCCTCCGATCATGAGCAGCATGTACATGTAACCTGGGAGAACACACAACCAATAGCAAGCATCAAATAAACACGAATAAGTCGCGAAAAATGCTCAACGAGTAACAAAGCAAAAGCCAGTGAACACGCACGTACCCGATGTGTTGAACAATCCGGAGATGACGCTACAAAGCACGCCCTGGGTCTCGAAGAGCTGCACGAGCTGGAACGACGCGATGTACGTTGGGAACCCACCAATGCCGATCAGCGAGTAGCCCACAATGATTGAGAGGCCGTTGCCGTGCGCCGAGTCACCGTACGCGAGCAGGAAGTTGCCCAGCGTCGAGATCTATTGTCAACGACCAACAGAAATCGATCAATAATCCAGTTAACGCGTCCGCGATCGTAGCCTGTGGCTCACTATAGTTGCGTACCAGTAAACCGATGACGACGATCGTGCGCGGGCCGGCAATATCCAGAAAAATGCCGAAGAACGCATTCGCGGCGCTGAGGCAGAGGAACGCGGTCGAGTAAATGTACTGCAAGTACACTTCCTGCTGTGCGCACGTGAGTCCGGCGTCGGCGTCCACGAGCTCCTCGGGCGTGCACTTTTCGCGCCACTGGCCTTCGTCCACGAGCAGCGAGTACACCGGCCCGAAGCCCAAGATGAGCCCGCCGGACGTGAGCACCACGAGCAGCGACGCGACCGCGATGACCCACGCGCGCGGCAGCTGCCAGCTGGACATGCTGCGCTGCATCTCGCCCATGCGCTGCGCGCGCTCGTCGAGCTTGGTGTCCGTGAGCGGCGCGAACGCGCTCGCTCGCGGCGTGGCCGGCGGCTCGCGCTCGGGCTGCTGCGAGAGCTCCATGCGGGCCACTAGAACGAGAAAGTGGCGGTCAGCCGAAAGGGAATCGTAGAGTAGTGTGCGGACCCGCACGGGCGGTCCCACGGGGCGTCGGCGACGCGCGGGCCACGGCGGCGAGCGGCGGGCGTGCTTCCTTCCATCTCGCGGTACTGCGGGCCAAAGCTGCGTGTTTGCGAAGACATAGAGCGGACTGGTCGAGCAGCTACATATCAAAACAAGGTCTGTATCCAAATACTATTTAATGTAAATCCTAGTATCTATTTACCTTGTTCTGGGAATACTACAGAGGGGGTAGGTGTCAAGTGAGGACGTGCGTCACTCTTCGCAGCAAATCGGGACCAGTTTGAGAAGGGGTGGTCTGGATGGTGCAGTGCTCGAGGTCTCCCGCGGCTGGATACGATTCCAGCAAGCAGCAATGACGTCGACGCTGGGCCAGGCGCGTCCAGTGAGCAGCGCTGTCCAGCGAGCGATCGGATCCTGCATCCAGGTGCGCGCGCTGGACCGACCGCGATCCGGTGCCGGTTTTGAATATGCGGAGAGAACGAGAATGGATTTTTACGTTTTACAGGGGGGGGAGATCACGCACACTTCACGCACACCCAGCACGGGCGATGGCACCCGTTATACCCGTGTGGCCTCCTCGCCGCCGAGCTTGGACTCATCTTGGTCGAGTCCCGTCTTGACGACCCGGATGAAGAAGTAGAAGAGCACGAGCGGGCCGGCCATGATGCAGAACACGGGCGTGTAGTTGCCGTCGAGGTGGTTCTGGACCCACGGGTTGAACGCGTAGTTGAGCAGGCTCACGCTGAAGGACCAGACCGCGAGGAACGCCTGGAGCGAGCCGTACACCTCCGTGGGGAAGCACTTGACGATGTACGCGAACTGGAGCGAGTAGAACGCGGCCTGCGCGATGCCGTAGAGAAACAGCGACACGATCTGGAAGTGGAGCGAGTGGATCATGAGCGAGCCCAGCAGCAAGTGCACGACGAACACTGTGAAGAGGATGGCCGGGCGGAAGCCCCACTTGTCGATCGCGTACCCAACGAACGGCGTGTAGATGAACGAGCTGTTGAAGATCACGGGCGTGTAGTAGTTGACATAGTCGTCCGCCGTGGCCGGCACGTCGGCGCCGAGCCGCCGGATGATGCTGGGCAGCGCGCCACCCGCGAACGCGAAGATCATGGAGATCCAGCCGAAGAACATACCAAAATACCACAGGTCCGGTCGCACGAGCTGTGCGCGCAGGCCCAGCCACAGGCCGCGCGGCTTGACGAAGATCGGCGTGCGCCATCGCAGTCCGGACGGCGTGTAGTGCGTGGCGGGCTTCTTGATCGTGTGGAGCGGGTAGATCACGTAGGCCAAACCCATACAGACGAGCACAACGCCGCTACGGACAACAAAACACACAAGCAACGTCAGTGATGTGCTGATCGACCGTGATCACAAGTGTCCAAAGCATTTTCAACGTACGCGTAGATCGAGAAGAAGGCCTCGCGGGAGATGCCGTTAAGCATCAGCAACATAAACATGTACCCGGACGCGTTGAAAAAGCCCGAAATGAAGCTGCACATGAGCCCCTGTCGCTCGAAGAGCTGCGCAAACTGGAACGACGACGTGTAGATCGCGTAGCCGCCGACTGCGATGAGTGAATAGCCAGCGATGATCGCGTAGCCCTTGTCCGTGTGCGAGTCGCCGAACGCAAACAGCAAGAGACCGAGAATCGAGATCATCATGCCGATCATCGAGTTGAGTCGCGGCCCGGCAAAGTCGAGGAAGATGCCGAAAAAAGCCATGCCGAGACTGAGGAACAGGAACGACGTCGAGTAGACGTACTGCAGGTACACTTCCTGCGGCGGGCAACTCATGCCGACGTTCGCGGCGTCTTCTTCGGCGGAACACAGCTCGCGCCACTGGTTTTCGCCGAGCAACAGCGAGTACACCGGTCCAAAGCCGAGGATCAAGCCGGCCGACGACACCGTGATGAGCGCGATGACCAGAAGCACGACCAGCGCGCGCGGCAGCTTGACCGTGGTCATGGACTCCTGTATCTCCTGCATGCGCGCATTCCGCACCTTGATCTCGTCCGGCAGTTCGCTCGCGGCGCCGGGGGTGTGCACTTCGAAGTACGACGCTCGCGTGGTCGCCATGGTGGCTTGTTCTTAAGATTCACGCGCGCCTGAGGCAGCAATTCGGAGACTGAGGACCACTGGTGCGTGGTGCACGGGCGGCGCTCGAGCGACTGGTGGTGCCGACGGCCGCGGCCGCCAGCACCACTGCCGTCCGCTCGCAACCTCAAGGAGTCAGAGACGACTGGCACGCCCGCTCTCCGACCGCCGCATTTGTGCGCCGCCACGAGTAAACACCACGTGCGATGGCAACGCCCGCGCGCCGCGCGCGCTCTTGGCAGCGCCATCGGGCCTCAGCGAGGGCGGCGTCCCGGCGCGTGGCCACCAGGCGGACTTATGGATGCCGAAATGTCCCATCTCACGTTCTAAAACAAGGTGAGACCGTGCTGGCCAGACGCTTGCAATCCTGTTGCCAAGAGACTACCTTGTTGTGTAATTCTGGAGTTTGACGGGGAGCTCCATGACAACAAGCGGCGAAGAACCGGCGCGAGTATTACGCGCGGCGGAAAGCGGTCGACATGGCGCACGTCGCCATCTCCACCCATACTAGAGGCTCTTGGTTGATGTGGCGGCCATGGGGGAATGCCTAATTGGTACCGTATTTAGCTGTAATGTCGCTAATCGGTCACCCAAACTTTCGAGTGTTCCTAATTGGTCACTTTCTTGGCTTGGAGAGGGAGCCCATGCGGAGGGGGGGGGGGGGGGGGGGTACCCCCGGAGCATGATCGATCGCGACCCCACACTCACCAGAATGACCTATCTATCCTAGCGCGTGCCTTGCCCGCCACGAGCGGAGCGAAGTTGGCGGTGCAAACGCCGCGCAGATAGCGCGGAGCGCGTACAATATTCGTATCACGAAGCCACACCAGTCGGGCCCCGAACCCAGCAAGTTTGAAGCGAGATCCAGGAGCAGTCTATCTCTAGTACGGGGCTACCTCCTTTCCTCGGAGCTGGGACTCCTGAATCAGGCCCTGGTAGCAGTGGCGTGTCGAACCCAGAGGCAGCGTTGCGACATGGACCAACCGCCCGTTGTGTTGTGTGTGCATCGCCAGCGCGTGCGGCACAGCGCAGCAACGTCAGCAGACTGGTCCGTGCCACGAGAGCACCACAATAATAATTGTACCGGTACCTTTTCCTACCTTTTCCTACTCCTGAGCATGCGACGCCAACGCCGCCAGCGACACTCCCCTCTCGAGAGGGTCGGTGAGCCAGGGACACACCGTCACCAGAACAGGTACCGTCACCAGAACAGGTACTGTACCTGGTGCCAACACACCCTGTTTTAAAACGGTGGGCAATCTCCGTCCACAAAATGCAAGATGGGATCTTGGAACATTTCGTAAGATTTGGTTTGTGGATATATCCACAAACAAAATTATCAAAATTCCGATTGTCTACATTAGTACAAGATTCGTCCACTCTGACCCCTAATACAGGACATTCCCCCCTCAGCTCGCCACGCAGGCAGAAATCAAGTTCAACCAATATGGGAGTTGACGAAGGCGTCTTGAAGGCGCTCTCGGCGCGCGTGTTCGCGTCGCTGCCGCGCGCCACTGACGGCACAAGAGACGAGACGCTTGTCTCCGCGGCGCTGCGCGATTTCCACGCGTCGCTGCGCGCACAGCTGGCCGCGCAGGAGGCCGAAAGCGCAGCCACCGAGCGACAACTCGAGGCGCTTCTCCGCGACGACGCGGCGCCCCGCGAGGCGCGCGCGCTGCTGGAGGAGGTCGAGCAAGCGGCACACGAAGCAGACGAGCTGGCGCTGCAGGTCGCCGGCGCCGAGAACCACTTTGCGGAGCTCGTGGCGCTGCTGACGCCGGCGACGCAGCGGCTCCAGACGCTCGACGCACGGGCAAAGTACCTCACGACCGCACTGGAGATCGAGCGCCGCAGCCAGCAGGCGCGAAGCAGCGCCGTCGAGGCGACGGAGGCGGCGCTGGACGCGTTCCGCGCGTTCGCGGCGTTCGTCGCGACCATCCCGAGCGAGTACACGGCGCTGCGGGTGCGTCTTGATGGGTTGTTAAGTGGGTTAACCTCACGGCTTTTGATGGTTGGAGATGTCTGTGAAATGGGATTAGAAAGAGGCAATGCGCCGCGTGGACGAGCTGTCGATGGGCATCAAGACGTACGCGGTGGACAAACTGCAGTCGGCGCTCGAGGGCGTCGAGTGGCCGCGCGTAATCCCCACGGAAGAGCTCGAGAAGGAGGTTCGTGTTGCCTCGTGTGGCTGTTGGTTTTGGTGTGATATGCGTACATTGACTAACGTTTTCTTCACTCTTGACGCTCCTCTAGCAGGCAAAGTTTGCCGAGATCGCGCGCGCGTTCGCGTACTTGCTCACATTGCATGTGAGCCAGTTGCAGGCCGAGGATCTGGGCAAAAAGCGCGAAGGAGCGAGTGGAAGCGACGATTTAGCGGCTGCCAAGGACATTACGGAATTGTGGGCCATGGAGTGTGTGCTGGAGCCCATCCGCCTGCGATTCAAGTTTCATTTCGAGCGCGCCGAGAGCAAGACGAACCGTATCACCAAGCCCGAGTGGTGGCTCAGCCACGTGCTCGACCAGACACGTGTCCACGCGGCGTTTCTGTCTTCGGTTCTGACGCCCGAGCTCAAAAAACACCGTGAAACCCTGGAGTGTGTGGATGCGCAGGTGCTTTTCTTGCGTGGGTTGACGCTTACGGCAATGAAGAAGCTGCGCAAAGACCTTCCCGTTATCCTCTCGGTTGGTTCACTGGAGGCTGGAAGGATTCGGGTGGGAGTGGGGTAGCTGACGATTTATGTTTGTCTCTCTCATTTATGTTTGTCTCCTGTAGGAGCGAGTCGTGTTCTGTCACACGATGGACGAAATACTGTTGTTTGAGCAACTGGTGGACGAAGAATATGGATACGATTCGTACGCAGCCTCCAAGCCGCAGCACTTTCCTCGCGTCGTGGACGTGCTGACGGAGGACACAAAGATTCTGTTCGCGTGGACGCAGCTTGACCTTGAGTTCGCCAAGGAGACGCTGGAGGCGAGCATCTTGGGCCAGAAAAATGGGTGGAATCTGGCTGTGCAAGCGTCACCGGTGGCCCAGGAGTTTGTGGCGTTGCTCGATTTTATGTGTCGCCGTTTCGCGCACTTCAACAACGAAGGCCATCGCTACGTTTACATCACCCAGGTGTTGTTTACGCTGCTCCATGAATTCCAACAGCAGTGTGCCGCGCGCGCCCGCCAAGTTCATGTCAAAACGCTTGTCGAGACGCAGCAGCCAATCGCGCCATTCTTCGCGGTCGTAAACGCCACGCAGCGCATTGCCGATACACTCGAACAGTGGGATGAGAACCCATTTTTCATCGAGCTGATGCGGAAGGTTGCCGAGTCGGACAAGTCGCGCACCCAGATCCTCAAGATGCACCTTCAACACTCGAAAGTGATGCTCACGAACGCCGCAAAGGCAGCCAAGGAGACCATTCTAGCGCGTGAAGAGGCTGTCGCAGTTCGACAAGCGATCGCGGGCCCTGGTGCTATGATCGGTCCGACCGCTGCGTTCTCTGCGGCCTACTCGGTGGGCTCCAAGACAGTCAAGAGCTTGTTTGGGCGCACCGCAAACGACAACGTGCATGGGGAACAAGTGCCTGGGGCAGTACTCACGGAAGGAGTTTCAATTCCCGATGCAACACCCGAGTCCGAGATTGATACCGAAGCTCTGCTATTCAGCCGAACGATTTTCGAACGTCAAGTACGTGATTACAAAGCTCTGACTACCACTCTCGTCGGAGAACTCGAAAGTGCATTGATCAACTTGTGGAGGCGAGCCCTCAACAGATATCGCAAGAGGTACGCATATGAAGGACTACTCCCTTGCGTGGTCAGCTCCTGCTAACCTGATCGTTTTGTCACGCATTTAGCCCGATGTGGTCGATTCGAACGGCCCCGGAGTGTGTTGAGCTCGATATTTCATCTGAACTCGGGCCCGCAATTGGTGTGCTGCAGCAAGTGCTACTTGATGCCCGCCGAGCCCTGCTCTCAGACGAGTGTTTCAGCCAACTGTGGAAGCCGCTTGTCACCACGTTGGATGACGCCATCTTTTCGACGGTGAGTGCCGTGCTCACGCCGCCCACGGTTGCTTCAAGTGGATCGGGGTTCAGCCTATCGAACGCTGCAACCGCCATTGGAGCTGTAGAACCGATGTCTCCACGATCAGACACGAAGACGAAATCGTCATGGTCCGCTCCCGCTCGCGCTCAGTTCATGTTCGATATGCACGCAATTGCTTCGCTCTTTCAGAACTCATGCACGAAGAACCCGCGAGCATACCTCCGGAAGACGTTTGACCTTAGTCGACTTGTCGAAATGCCCACTGGCAAAATGACCGAAATCCACGAAGCGTTGCGCGGTGTCGACGCTGAGAACGAAGGAAGCGACATGGAGCAACTCACTTCGATTCTGGAAGCCTGCAACATTCTGACGCTCTCCCCACAGCAAGTACTGGCCTTCTGTGAAGACCAACTCGGGGTGCAATAACCACCTCATCCTGTTCTGAAGAGGCTGCGAGCGAAGATCCAGTGGCTAGGTTTTTGAAACACCGACGCATCTTTAATTGGAAACCAACCAACTTTCCCACTCGACGCATTTTCGACTCCATCCTCGAATGGCGCGAGTGCGACCGTTGGTCGTGGCAACGCGGCTCGCGCTGGGGCTCCAATCCGCCGTCAAGCATGCCTCACCGCAATCGAACGTTGTGGTGCTCTCTCGCCGGTACTTTGTGTTCACAGGATCAATGATTCTATGCTTCCACATCGCTTGTGCCGTGCTATACGCCGTGTGGGCTTACGTACACTTGACCATGTCGTTCGGTTGGGCCGCCGCTACGATGAGCTACATCGGGCTGATCAACAGCGCCACGGCCTTTGCAGCGGCTGGGTGGGTATTTGCAATGGGCTCGGCCATGCACGCACTAGTCGTCGCTCGAGTGGTGTTCGCATCATTCAGGCACCGCGAGCTAGTGCTCACATTCGCATCAGCATCGAACTATCCCAGGTGCTTAGCGAGCAATCCGCTCAAACGGTGGCTGTGGGATCCGTACGTGGACATCAAGAGGCGCTTTCCTGATGAGATATTCGTGCTCCAAGAAGCGCTCCAGATCGTGCTGCTCTCGACGCGCGCGTACGACTTCACCCTCTGGCAGCGGCGTTCGTTGTTGCTGCGCGCGTACGTCGTTCTGGTCGCGTTGAACTGCTGGTCGTCGCCAGTGATCCAGTGGCTCCAACACCGGGTCAAACCGCGTAGGCGGATGCTCTGCTACGCGTTCGACATGGTCTCAGACCTCACCTCGACGCTTCTTCTGCCAGCCGCGATGGCGTGGCCGCAGCTACCGCTCTTCGACGCCAACTTTGTCTGGTATCGTGGCTCGGACGACACGGATACCATGTCGAGGTACCAGCGAAAAATCTTCCGTGTCGTGGCGCAGTCGTGGTTTGACATATTTAACATCATTGTGTTCTCGGTGTTTCTCTACACGCGGGTGGCGGTCATTCGCGCGTCACTGCGGCCTCGACACGGTCGCGTGAGTGCTATAACGGTGTCCAGTGTGCTTTCGAAGTCATCGGTGCCACGCAAGCCCCAGCCGGTGAGACCGCACCGCGGCTTTGACACCTTCATTCGCTTGATCCACGGCCTCGGCCTCGTCTGGGGTGCCGTCATTCTGGTTGCTCACGGTATCAGCGAAACACGACCAACCTACGCTTGGTGTGCGGGACAGACATCCCCGTGGTTCACAACTGCTGCGCGATGTGAGACCGTGAACGTGGACTGTTCGTCTTCGCAGATCCAGGGACGTAGGCTCGAGATCGAAGGCGTGCTTGCAGCGCTGCTTCCACTCGACGTGCTCACGCTTTCGATCGCAAATTGCTCAGCACTCGAGATACCCACAGCGATCCAGACGCTCCACAACCTCGAGAAAC
Source organism: Pythium rhizo-oryzae (assembly GCA_027475725.1). NCBI lineage: Eukaryota > Oomycota > Peronosporomycetes > Pythiales > Pythiaceae > Pythium > Pythium rhizo-oryzae. The sequence continues at coordinate 1,870 of JAMFLL010001252.1, read as the reverse complement.
TTTACATTTCGAACTCGAAGGTGATTGATTGGGACGCGCCAGCCGCGATTCTGGACCGCCACCTCCCAATGCTAAGGTCTATCTCGATCTCGAATTCGGAATTGGCCGACGGTGTGCCTGAAGGAATCTGCTGCACGGGCGAGCTGCCGCACCGCCTCAACTCAATCGTGATCGAAGACTCTGGCCTCTCTAGCTTCCCGGAACGGCTGGAAGTAGTGTGGCGTGACCCGTTTCGACTAGTCCTCGACGGCAACGCCTTTACCACGATTCCACCCGTGGCAGTGCGTCTGCAGCTTCCGTTCCTTTCGATCGCCAACAACAAGTTGACGTCTGCACCAGCAGACCTATTCGTCTTCCGAGATTCATTCGACGAGATCGAGCTGTCCAAGAACCCCATTGAGACGTTGCCCGACACCCTTCTCAGTGTTCCTTCCGGTGGCCAACGCCTCCCGTATATCCAGCTCCAAGATACCGAACTTATGCGGCTTCCACCATGGATCTGGCAAACACGCGGCGTCGTCGCCACAGGCACACCGTTCTGCAAGGCGTTCACGAACGTACCGCAAGACCAGCGCACGGTATGGCTACAGGACCAGGGCTATGACACACGCATGATCTCCTGGATCGAAGGCGAGCTCAAGTGTGAAACACCGGTATAAGGGTCATCAGGGAAAACAAGAAGCAGAGAATGTTCATAGATATTGAGCATATTGTGGGCATGATACCTCAATGAGTCTGCTTATTACGTGACGGCGATCTTGTGCGCAAACGAGGAGCACGCGATCGCGAGCGCAAGCAGTGGCGACAGCGGCGCCTGGTAGTCGAGCGCGAACCGCGACTTGGTCACCTTGCCGAAGCGCAGGTACGTCGTGCTGTCGCCGAACTCGGCCTCCATGGCGTCGTTGCCCTGCTCGGCCACGACCTGGAAGTTTTTCTTGGACGCGAGCTTGACGCGGCCCTGGAAGTTGAGCGTCCACGCTCCCAATTCCTCGTTCCACGACGGCTTGCGCGTCTCGAATGTGACCAAATCGCAGTCAAAATCCTCCTGCTCGACCGCACCGTAAGGTGTGAGTGTGTCGCGCCGCTGGACGGCGCCGCGCGTCCGCAGCTGCTGCATGCGCATGGCGCGCGCGCGGCCGCTGTGGTCGTCGTCGTCGTACCACGCAGCCGCGAGCGACGACGAGATGGTCGTACCACCGAGACGCAGGTCCACTTCGATGTCGTCGAGCGAAAAGCTGCGCAGCCTCTCGACCAGCGAGAGGCTGCGCTGCTGCTTGACGCGCTTGTAGCGCTCCGAGATCGTGCCGTTGCGATCCATCATCGACGTGTTGAACACGGCGTTGTTGCTGCCCATGCCCGAGGAGGCCCCGGTGTGGGTCGCCGCCCGAGGGCGCGACGGCAGCTCGACCTCTTCTTCTTCGTCGTCCTCGTCGCCATCGTCCCGGAGATGCGGCATCTTGGGGAACGCGACTTTGAGAAAGTTGGGCACGCGGCCCAGCACGTTCGTGCTGTACTCGATGAAGCCGAGCTCGTTGCGGCGCTTCTGCTGGTGGTCCAGCAGCGTGAACTCAGTGCCGATGAAGTTGGGCTCGAGCCGCCCGAGGAACACGGCCGAGTCCTCGTTCATGGGCAGGTCCTTCCACTCGCGCAGGTGCGCGTCCTGCAGCGTGTGGAACAAAAACACGCCCGTGCGCTCGTTCACGCACGAGCACGCCAGCAGGAACGCACCCGTGTCCTCGCGGTGGAAGTTGAACGTCGTGACCTTGTCGCCGCGGAGCCGCTCGACGCAGCCCAAAATGAGCTGCCGGTCGGGCAGCGGCGCCGGCGCGCGGTAGAACTTCTCCTTGTGCTGGTGGATGAACTTCTTGGC
>JAMFLL010001251.1:0-18242 GCA_027475725.1 Pythium rhizo-oryzae | reverse complement strand
CCCACTACTCGAGCAGATCACGCGCGATTGCGGCGGCATCTCGAGTCCGACTTCGCCCATTGGCAAGCTGAATACTTCACTCGGATAGACCGGTGAGAAAGGGCCCTCAGGGCGGCTAGGGAAATCTAACAGAGTAGTTCAATAGATCTCATTTACAACAACAACAAAGTTGCGCAGCGCGCGCGTCACCGCCACGAGCTTGGCGTCACAGCCCCGCGCCGCGTCGTGCTCCGCACCCGGCGACGACGGCGCTTTGCGCTTCGCTGGGAAAGAAGCGTCGGTTCATAACATGTCAATCCGAATATCTGAAAAAAATGGTGAGGATCTTAGTTCTCTGGATATTTATATCCAGAGTTTCTAGGGGGGATCGTAATGAGGTCAGAATACCTATGAAAATCATATAAAAAGTAAAATCAATCAGTCATTCATTTCTACAATAACGGTATTTGAACCAAAGATAATCGCTACACTTAGTACCTGTAGCAAATTTTATGTTTCCAACGTGATGTTGACTGTACCGGCCTGGTGCAACATCACAAGTGTACATTCAGACGACATTGTCATTGTGTACCTTCACGCAACAACTCTTGGTGGGCCATCGATACCGTATTTCCCTGTTTTACAGCCACAACACATCTTTCCCTTTTCCTGCCGCCGTCACAAGGTAGATGGCTCCAACGGCTTGAGCTGCATCTGTTGGTTAATGAAGGGGATCATCAACTGCATCAGCTGTGGTGAATGGAGGGGATCATCTGAGTATATTTCAGCCCTATTTGATAGGAGGACCGGGACCAACATGAACAGTTTGAACAAACCAAGCGGCATATGTATTAAAAAAAACATCCAGTCGATATGCATAAAGAAAATGAGCATGCGAGTGCTCGGTCAGTGCAACGAAAAAGTGCATAGGTCGGTCAGTCAACACGGACGACCACCAACCTCAGGGTTGTGAGCTCCTCGCTCAAAGGAGTCGTGGCTTCTTCGCGCTCTTCTTCTTGTCTTGCTTCAGCGCTCTTTTCCCCGGCTGCTCGCTGGTACCATCGCTCCCTGGCATCGAGGCGGTTGGCTCGGCGGTTTGCTCGACTTTTGGCTCAGGATTCGGCTCGGTAGTTGGGAGGTCATCCGCCAAGTCGCTCGGCTCGGAAGGCGTTCCGGTAGCAACAGGTTCAATCGGCTCGCCGGTCGTCAAGCTGGTCAGCACGGAAGGCGTTCCGGCAGCTCCAGGGTCAATCGGCTCGTCAGACGACAGGTCGGTCGGCGGGGCAGTCGGCTCGCCTGGAGCGGAAGTCGGCGTGACAACCAGCTGGGCACCACAGCTTGGTGCGTCGACATGTGGCTCGACAGTTGAGGTGGCAGTAGTCGAATCAGCATTGTCTCCGTCTTCACTTTCGGTCTCCTCGACATCGATGATCGGTACCAACTCCACCCGGGACGTGTTGCCTTGGGCGCGCTTGTGCTTCGAGCCCGTCTTCTCGAACAAGTCGAGCCCAGTGACTCTAGCAACGTAGATCTCGACGCCGTCAGGGATCGTAGTAACGTCGACTGGGTTGCTGTCGCGCCTCTTCGCGTTGTTCGTCCAGAGCGAAAGACGGAAGAAGTGTTTCGCCTTCACATCGAAGCTAGCCTTGGGAAGATGCGCCCGGTACTCGTCGGTCAAGCGCGTCGCTTCACGGTTGCCAAGCCACAGCACCCAGCTCCGTGAAACGGCTCGCGGAACCCGATGTACATGGTGAGAGCAATGGTTGAAGGGGCTTCGCGGTTGGGGTCGACAAGCATCTCGACGATGTCGCTCGGTTCGCGGAACACGCGCGTCCGGTCCTGGTGGAAGATGTCATCGCGAAGATCATCGAGAAGGCTCATGGTGGCGAAGCAGATTTGAATATGAGGTGAGTGGCAACACGTTCTCTACGAACAACCTCATCAGACGATAACACGCATTGTTGATTGTGGCTGTCGTGTCTTTGCACTTGTCAACGCGGTCGTGCCGTATCGGTACCTATAACGGTTGGGATGGGCGATGAGGCCAGCATCATATCATACACTCTTCTGATTTCCGTTTGCCTTAGTCTGGAGGGGAGCGGATAGCCACCGACGCGATACACGGTACTCGGCTCACCCAAGAAGAGGAGAGGGAGAGGCTGTAGAGCACCGGCGCCATACACGGTACTCGGTGCAGCGAAGAAACTGGCTATTGGGATGGGTACCGTGCGCTGTGCCTGTAGGATAGATGGTGCAACAGCGTGCAGCGAGGAAGGAGGGTGGGAAGTCGCCAGCGTCAACATTTGGATACAGGCCTCATCCAGAACTCACTAAGAATCTTTGGTTCACATTGATGGGCAAAACGAGTGCCTCCGGCATCATACACGGTAGTTGGCGATGCCAACTTCGCGTACCCATGGTGGGACGGCCCAGCTGCGCATACCAAACGTGGGATGGTACAAGAAGTCCTGTGTCGTGACCCTTGGCGGATGTTTCAGAGCAACGGTGATTAGTGGTGATGGGAGCTGAGTCGGCTGCACAAATCTCTGGACAGAAGTCCGTACCATCGAAGGGTCCACAGATGATTCAGTGTGCCCTTCCCCGATCGTGCTAGAAGCTCTGCTGACAGAGAGATGAGCAAAAAAAGAACATTACGAAATGGCCACACCTTCAATGGGGATGGACATTGACTCGGCTCGCTTTGGACGCGGGGGGTCGGGTGAGCATGGCAGTGTCGTTCATTTCTCTCAAACCCCAGCTCTATCGTCGTAATGTGGCCCGACGGAAGCTACGTCTGCCGATCGAACTTCTACGGCGGCTCGATTCGCCCACCTCGATTCCGATCCATCAATCGTCAGCCGTGCGGCTGTGGCGGGTATGCATGTCTCGATGAAGATGGCGACTCTCTGTGCAGCAACCACCGCGCTTGCGTGGTTTGCGACAACGCCAACTGCGCCAGCGGCCTCGGCTGTGGCAACCGATTCGTCCAAACCCACAGCTTTGAAGTTGTGCCGTCGTATGCTGGTTGGGGCTTGGTGTCGCATGCGTCGCTACCGAAGGGTGCGTTCGTGGTCGAGTACGTGGGAGAGCTTCTGTTTTCTGCCGAAGCTAGATCACGCCCGTATCACTACATCATGGAGTTATCAACTACAACACGCGGTGGCGCGCCAGTCTTCTTGGACGCCAGTGTATGTGGCAACGAATCGCGCTTCATCAATCACTCGTGCAACCCCAACAGCGTTTGGTACGAGTTCCAGTCCAGTACCGGCCCACGAGTGGGCACGTTCGCCTCTCGTCGTATTCGTGCAGGCGAGGAGATCACGGTCGCTTACAAAGAGGGAGCACTCTCGTTTAGATGCCGCTGCGGCTCTCGCTACTGCCGCGACCAGTAGTAGCGTACATTATCCAAGGTCTCCAGTCCCCCAATACATTTTTCGCAATTGTTTGGTTTGTTTCGTCTTGATGGTTTCAATCCTCCAATCAAACCTATGCTCACCCCAGGTCATTCATTGATACAGTAGGTTTTGTCCCCGCGTCAACCCCGGTAAACCTCAGTCGTGCTGATCGCTGGCTCGCCACAGCCATCGCCATGCTCGTTCACTCCATATTCACAGCGCTGAGTATGACGCAGAGTGTGGTGCTGGGCCGGGTGCCCGTTGCATCGCGGCAAGTCGCAGCTAAGCGGTCGTCTCGAGCTGCCATGACACTGGAGGACCGCGTCGCGGAACTCACGCGGTCGAGGCGGCGCCGCACAGTCCAACCGATCGATCGCATCGTTGCTGGAACCATCAGCCACGCTCGCACATTTTCGCAAGTTGCAGAGCGTGTGACAAAAGACGCTGTCGAACAACTCGCAAGCTACATGAAGGAGAGGGTCTGCTGCGTGTGCGACAGCTTCCATCTCGATTCGGACATGCATCGTGCCAAACTTACCCCCAACTCCGTACTCGTGAAAGCAATGTGTGCAAGATTGAAACCTCCCGCCAATCTTCCTGCTGGTCTTCTCGCGCATTACAACGCCGGCGATATTTTCCCCGCATTTTGTGGTATTCTTGTCGCTAGTGCTGGAGTTCACCGCTCTCACAACATCGTCACGGCCGACTTCTGCACATCCTGCCATAGATCGCTTTTCAACAAGAATCTCACGAATCCACCCAAGTTTGCGGTTGCAAATGGCCTCTACATGGGTTCTCTGCCACGAGAGTTCGACGACACCACAATGACAGAAAACTCGATGGTCAACCTGTCCCAGCCGACACACTACATCTCAGTCGTCAGAGGTGGGAAGCAGTCTTCGCTGAGATCGCATGCCTACTTTTTCCGGGCGGATCCGGCTCCACCGGCCGAACTTCTTCCTCAAGACGTGCTTTCCGCTGGAATTATTGGCGTCACGATGGTCGGTGCTCTGACGACCGCTCAGAAAGCTGCCACCCTCCGAAAGTACGATGTTCGCATGCTCAGATTACGTGGCCTAATCAAGTGGTACAAGGAGCACAACCACCTGTACTCCAAAATCGAGGAACACCAAGAATGGGAGTCCATGGTGTCCGCTCACAGCACTCGGGTTGTGCTGGATTCTGCTCAAGAGTCTGGCGGAAGTGAGAATGTCAGTGGATCCAACTCAGCTCCCTCCGTAGGTGTTCCCCGAGACCAGAACGTGAACGCCATCGGCGCCCAGCTGCACAGCGGCACAGAAGCAGGAGCTGAGGAGCTCGACAGAGCTATGTGGCGCCATAATGCTCCTGCTCCATCAATAATCGCAGAAACGGTCGAAGACGAACTGAGCGAGCAATCGTCTGTGAGCCTCATAAGTGATTTCAGTCAAGCTGAGGGTGTCCCTGGTTTGCAAGAATTGTTGTCGAAGAAGAGCGCGGTTGTCTATCGATCAACTGGAATCATCTCAGACTTTGACAAGCAGTTCTGGGTCCATGCCTTCTGCGAGCTATTTCCGTTTGGGCGAGGCGGACTTGATGAGCCCAGACCAACACCAATCAGTTTGCCTGAGTTCGTGAGGCACTGTCTAAGATTAGCTTCACGTCGGCACGCTCAGCACCATTCATTCTCCCTGGTGGCATTCGATGTGATTGCCCGTCATAGCGCCATCAGTGCCATCAGCATCAGGGCTAAGATGTCACCGTCAACAATGGAGAGCGCGGGACGAGTTTCTCGAGAAGAAATGTTACGGTATTCCCAGTACACTGAAGATCGTTTCGCAGCTTTCAAAGAACAACGACCAGTACCGGAACCTCCAGTCCTCGACAGTCAGCTATGGGATCTCTACTCTTCGTTGAATGTTGGCATGCGTGCCTTCTGGGGGTCAAATGAAGAACGCTCGTCGTGTCGTTCGGATTTGATGTCGATGCAGCTGCGCTTTGGTCAGCCCACCATATTTTTCACGATATCCCCGGATTGTACTAGCACGCTCAGGGTTGGTGCACTCTGCGGGGCTTTTGCTAATGACGCACTTCTTGCGATGGAGAGTGACATCCAAGACTGTGTGGACTATACCAGGGCGAGGTTGGCTCATCTCGCGACGTCAAATCCGTATCAGTGCGCAAGGTGAGAAAGAAAACGCTTCGCGCCGTTCAGCGCTCTTTGTGCTAAAGGATGTGCATGTGTAGGCTCTTCGACATGATCATGAAGGTCTTTATTCGAGCTGTGCTGAGCTGGGACACCGAACGAGGCTGTGCCCAAACTGATCCTGGATTGTTTGGTCACACCAAGGCGTTCTACTGTGCCACAGAATCTCAGAGCTCAACAGGTTCCTTGCACTCACACATGCTTATTTGGGTCGAAAACATGCCCAGCACTGTCGACGAATACTATGCCATGTGCGGCAACGATCGGTTTCGGCGAGCCATGGTCGAGTATGTTGACGCCATCGCCTCGTCTAGCGTTCCGCTCGATGTTTCGAAGTGTCCGACATGTGGTGTTGGTGACATTGGCAGTATTGAACTTCAGCGGCGTGCTTTCCACAAACCTGGTCGGAACACGCAGAGACCGTCTACAGCTCGCTGTGAACAATGCGGTGCGCTCTTTGGCGCTGGAGAGCTAATTGAACGGCACTGCCAACGAGTAGAAAGTGGCGCAGAGCCTAAAGCGGACGACGTTTTGCGTCTAGTCGCGAGTCTCAAGCCACTTTCCAACTCTACAGATTGCACTTTGCAGGAGTCCGCTAGTTGTGCCCGCGCGTTGCTGTTCTATCAGCATCATCATTGGTTTCACTCACGGTCGTGCTTCAAGGCGACAAGACGGACGCCTAAAGGCGACGTCTGCAGAATGTTCATGCCGAAGGCGCCGTGTCCAGTTACTCGATGGACGAGTGAAAACCGGATTGAGCAGCAGCGGGATGTTGGAAACGAATACCTCAACACCTACGTCCCCGTCATCAACGCGATCTTTAAGTGCAATCACGATATTAAACTCCTCGGTGCTGGCGAAGGTGAGTCCAACTGCCAACTTGCTTCGGTGTTCTGCTCTGACTCTCAGATTTCTGTTCCAGGTCCCGAGAAAGCCTATTACATGATGAAATACACTACGAAGGACCAGCAAGACATCGAGAACCCGACCGCACTGCACATGCACGCATTCGACAAATCGGTTGCGAGGTTCGATGGGGACCCGACTGATCCAGTTGCCGTTGGACGGCGCCGCGTTCAGTCAATGTGCTGTACACTGTCGAATCCGCACGAAGTTTCAGCTCCGATGGCGTGCCTCTACCTCATTAATGGCTCAGCCATGTATTCATCGCACGCGTTTGCCCGCCTCAAGGTCGCTGCATTCCTGAAACCTCTTTTTCACCGCCAAGATGACGTTGATGTTCAACTCGAGGAGGACGCCAACGGGCAATTCTTACGCGCCTCCACTCAGTTCCACGACTATATCTGTCGCCCTCCTGATTTGGACAACGTCGATCTGATGGACTTCGTCTCACACTGGGAACGACGAAGGTCCACGCGTGGCAAGCGCTTTATGCCATCTCATCCTCAATACGACACTCATTCGTTGTTTCGCCGCGATGAATTACGTGTCGTCACTCTCAGCCACAAGCGCCTGCCAGATAGCCGTCGGTCTGATTTACCAAAGGAGGAGCTCCTTCGTTTCCAACGCACAGTGATGTTGATTTTCCGACCCTTCCGCTCCGTTCACGACCTCCACAATGGTGGTGCTGAGGGCACTTTTGAGCAGTCGTATGAGCATTGGTGGGAGAACGAAGCGCGAGATGCAGCGCGCGTGTTCGTGAAAAACAATCAGGACTACTACGCTTCTCGAGAGCTCACAAGGTCGCAAGTGGACCCTGAGGCCACCCGTTACGCGAGCTACGAGGGTAGCGAATTTGTACCTGATGATCTCGATGGGTTCGACGAACACTCAGAGCCAGAAATCCTCTCGGATGCCGATGAAGACTTTGATGCAGCGGACTTTGTTGCAGCACCCGCTCAGACGACTAAGCATATTGACATGTTGGAGAAATCACATGACGTTACGCATCTCGCAGCACGCTCGGCACTAGATGCAACTTCTAGTGCTGAGATGTCCATCTCAATGGACTTGGACGAGGTGGACAACGCCCTGAGGTTGATGACCGAGCGTGCTGGCGACAGCAACACGCTTCGAGTCGACTCTATCGTGAATGAATACCCCGACATTCAGACCAGAGTACGTATGCTCACAGACGCGATTAACCTCGATCAAGAGCCTACAAGTGATATCGCAGTGGATCATCAAGATCGGCCAGAACGACTCCGCGACAAACCTTCGCTCTTGGAGGTATCGCGTACACTCGGGCTCAACGAAAAGCAACAGAAGATGTTCGTCAAAGTTGGCAAGCAGCTCCTTATTTCACTCTTAGATCCATCACAACGAACACGCCAACTCGTTGGATTTCTAGGTGGTCTGCCCGGAGCCGGGAAAAGTCGTGTGATCGCCGCAATCCAAGAGCTTGCATCAAAGTGGAACTCTTCTGGCGCTGTTGCTACGGTCGCCTACCAAGGCGTAGCTGCCCAAGCAGCAAATGGCCAAACCATACACAAGTTATTCGGGTGGTATGTAAACTCCCGGAGAGAGTGGAAGCCCACTCGTGAACAAAGAGAGCGTTTCGCGCAGCTGAAGCTCCTTATTGTGGATGAGATATCCACGTGTGACGTGGCAATTCTCGGCAAGATCGATTCGTCTCTCCAAACATTGATGGGCTCTACGAAAAGGTTCGGTGGTGTTGATGTCCTCCTGGTTGGAGATTGGCTACAGCAATTACCAGTGGCCGGTCAGCCAGCCTATCTTCCCGTTGCGGCGATTCCAGAGTCAAAGAAGAAGGTGAAGAAGGAATACAACGCCTACCTGGATCGTGTGCGCGGAGCGGAGGCCTACCAAGCTGTAAACACTGTCGTGATTCTAACTGAGAACATGCGCCATCGCGGCGATCCAACATGGCGATCGATACTCGACAAGTGGCGTGAAGGTCGATACACACAGGCAGATATCGATGTTGTGAACCGAATCGGCTTCAACGAGAACTGGCTACCATGCTCAACCCACAGTTACAGCTACTGCCCGATTCTGGTGACCTCTAACACACTGCGCGTTGAGTTCAACGCCAAGACTCTTCGATCGTTTTGCGCGCAAGCGCACCGACCACTGCACCGATTTCCAGCGTCCGTGAGTACTGCGAAGCGTGTACTCAGTGCGACTCAAAGACGATCACTCGAATCCATTCGAGATGATAAAACCGACGGTATGCCCCTTGTATTGGAGATCGCTCTGGGTGCTATTGTCCAGTGCACCAAAAATGTGTCACCGCAGCTCAAACTAGCCAACGGATCGATCGCAACTGTTGTTTCATTCTTGGCATCGAAGGAGGACACTGTCAAGGTTGAGATTGTTGATGGTGTGGAAGTGTACAGCCACTCTTTGCCCCCCAACATTGTCTTCGTCAAGCTGAAGGACTATGAGTCACGCTCGTTCGTGCCTGGACTCCCAGCAGGGGTAGTTCCCGTCACAATCAGGGAAGCAACTGGGGTGACAATCGAGATGCCTCAACGAAAGTTTTCGGTATCTATTTCTCAAGTCCCGCTCGTACCCGGGTACTCGCTCACAACTGAGAAATGCCAAGGATTGACGGTGGGGAAAATGGTTCTGGGTCCGCTGAAACACCAAACGAGGCGAAGCCCACAACGATCCTCTTTCTACGTTGCTGTGACGCGTGTGAAATCCCTACGTCAACTGTACCTCATGGCTCCACTCACTAAACAGCTCCTGGACAAATATTTTGTTCCCAGCGCCAGCGTATTGGATGAAACGGAAAGACTGCGATTACTTGAAGAAAACGGCGCGGGTGCACCCGCGACCGAGCAGCCACAGCACACTGCAAGTTTGAGGATCAAACGAGGGTTTCCTGACGCGTGAGAGCACGGTACCACGCTCGGAAGTCGCGCAGAGCGCGCGAAGAACCGAACATGCGACCATGACGCACGCGAAGAGGCTATGTGCACCGTCCCGCAACGGGAAGTGGCCGTGAGCGCGTTCCACGTGCCGGCAGCGCGACCGTGCGACAACGGACTCCGCGAGGGCGCCGCCCAGCAAGCCAGGAGGGAGCCACAGCGGGAGGTCGCGCGGACCAACCTCGGACCACGCTCATGAACACCTCGCTCAGTCTTCAACCTCCTCGCGAGCCCGCAGTCGAAGCCGACCAAGATCAAGATCAAGACGACTATGGCGCAAGCTCTCCTACATCTCCCTGTGTGCGCCGTTGACAAGGGCCGTTACGTGTACGGGCAAGTGGTTGCAGTTTCGCGCGTGTCCCTTCAAGTCCGAACCGCCAACGGGGAGGTGACTGTTCCGGCATCCAAGGCGGACGAAGTCGCGCCGGCCGTGTGTATGCTGCTTCAAGACGTGACGCTACGCACGCGCGGCCTGAGCCGTGCCAAGCTGGGCGAACACCACGCCGCCATCGTCGACCGACTGCTCGGCCTCAATGGCTCACCCGGAACCCGCAACGTCCAGGACCTGCTTGCCGACATTGTTCCCCGCGCGCAGCTCCCTGACCCAACCGCCGTCCGCGAGTGGACTGATCCCGACTCGGGTGAACGCGTGTCCTTCTCTCTACGGCACGTTCTCGATTATGGGTATTTCGTCGACGGAGACCGACCAATCCCCGTCGAGATGCGTGCGCGCATTGGCGACTCCTTCTGGGACGAACCTCCAGCTCCGCCGGGCGCAACCGCGCCGACGATGGCACGACATGCTCCGACCGTGCCGGCAGGCTCGCGACGCCCGGAGCGATCCGACGCCGCTCTCAGCACGCTCCTCGAAGCGCTTGAGGAGGACGAGATACCAGCACCGCAACCCGCGGTCTCCGCGCAGACGGAACTCGTCCAACTGCTCTCATCGAAGCCCCATCTGCTATCACTCTATCTTGACCAGTGTATATCGAACTCGCGGAAGCGAACGGCATCCGACCCTGTCGACGCTCATCGCGCCGTGCAGCGGTCGAGAACTGGTGATTCGGAAGCCGTGACATCCACAGCCTTCGATCGTTTCCACCTGAACGACGCGCTCGAGCGAAGTCAGTCGAAGGAATCGTTCCGACCTTCGCCCATTCAACGCGGCGTTCACGCTGGCATCGTCGCCAGACAATATCAAGGTACGATCCCTTCTACCTATATCGCTCTCAACTTCTCCTCCCACGCGACAGAGTTCAAGCCCGATCTTGCTGTGCTGCATCGCCTGTTTGATTTCCAGTTTGGGAAGCGGGGCCTCTCGATTGCCCACTTCGCTCTATTTGATGACGAGGAGGACAGCGTCGTGAACACCGGTGCAAAGGCCGAACTACCGCCCCGACCGACCTTGAGCCGTCTCCAAGATCTACGGGACAACCTTGCCGTACTGGAGACGTTTGCGCTGGAGTTCTTCGACGAGCTCACGTGCAGCCTCATTCGGTCTGCAGTCATCCTCTCGAAGAAGATCACATCTACGATCGCGTGGCAATCTCAAGACATCCCACGCCTCGTGAAATGGTTCGATGGTGTGTTCGAAGACTACCGTCAAGCTGTCGAGCAGCTCGTCACGACTGGTACCGACCGACGCGACGAAGTCAGGCAGCGCTTTGACACCGCAGATTCATCCTTTGTATTGAACCTCGTGAGCATCCAGAGTCGCCGTGGGGCCCGGGGGCTACATGTGCGCGAGCCAGCTCGGGCTGACAGCAACACCGCAAAAGAAAGCGACCAGAAGAAACGTAAAGTCCCCAACGAGGTGCTCGCGGCACTGCCCAAGCACAATGGGCGAGCTATCTGCATGCGCTATCTATCTGTGCGCGGATGCCCTTCCCGTCAACCCGACCGCTGTATCGTCCGGAACCTGGTTCATGCCGATGTGAAGGTTGGTAACCCCATCGCACGGAAGTTCATCGACGAGAACTACGGCGGCATGCGTGAGGATCTCGCCTGAAGCCGGGCCGTGTCGGACAGCGGCCGACACGCGGTCTTTATCGTCTGTAAGGAAGTGGTAAGCATGGTGGAAGCTCGCCTGGAGCGGCAGCTGCAAGAAGCGGAACGAGCCCAGGCACATCGCCTTTATGGTGCGTTCGTCGATGCAGGCATATCGCCACCGGTGCCAAGAAGCCCCCGTACCAAAGGACCAACAGACCAACCTGAGGTCGACCACGCGCTGCAGCGCGCGCTATCCGAGTTGGTGGAGTGCCGACGGCTCAGCCTCGAGGAGCTTGTTCGGCTATGGCGAAACGAGACCAACGAAGATCCCCGACCGAACAAAGCTCTACGAGTCGACCGATTAGAGCGACTCCTCGAAGGCTACGTGCACGCTGCAACCGTCTTGGCAGTGATCCGGCACGGAGTCGCGCACGAGTTCGATGAGGCCGCCTGTCAACCGAACGAACCACCATCGAATCACAAATCAGCAGAGGTGTCTTGCCATGCGCTGCGCCGCAGCATCCGAAAAGGCCAGCGCAACGGCACTTATCTCGTAGTCGATCTCAACACGGCGAAGAAGTGGAAGGTGTTGCGCTTCAGTCCATTCGGATGCGTACCAAAACCCGGGGTGGACCCGCTGCTTGACGCGCGCCTGATCCACAATCTGTCGTACCCGGCCAAGGCATCCACGAACGCGGCATCTCGCCGTGACCTACTTCCCCCCGTGTGCCTCATTCATGTGCGAGTATTGGCACGTCGGATCGAGCGACTCAGGCGACTATATCCGGGTCTGGCGATCATGATCATGAAAGGTGACGTAAACGGCGCCTTCCGGCACATCCCAGTGTCTGCCTCAATCGCGAGATGGTTCGCTGGCACCAACGGGAACGCGGCGGTCGTCGACCTCGCTCTCCCCTTCGGATGGACGGGATCGCCAGCGTACTACGGTATCTTTGGTGGGGCGATCACCTACATGCTTAGCCGCGAGAGTCCCGCAAGCCTCGATCCGACTAGCCAAGATGACGAGCCATTCTTCGGCTATGAGTGGGTCGATGACCACGTTCTGCTCGAGGTCGACCGCGGAAACCGCCTCGAGATGTGTGCCAACGCCCTGAGGCTCGCTATGCTGGCGGCGCTCGGGCCGCGCTCAATCAACGAGTCGAAGTTCTCGGAGTGGAGTACGCGGCTTCAGGTCCTCGGCCTTGAATGGGACATGCACAACTACACCGTGTCCATGCCGGAAGAGAAAATCGCCAAGGCACTCCTTCGCATCGACGCCGTCCTAGGAGCTGGCACGGCCACGAAGCACCAGCTCTCAAAACTTCTCGGTAGTCTTCGGCATGTGTGCTCTTGCGTTCGACCAGCGAAGGCGTTCTACCAGCGGATCGTCCACCTGTGGCGCCACACCCCGGACTTCACGAAAGTCGTCGTGTCCGTCGATGCTGGGCTGGATCTGTATTGGTTCCGATACATCATGGAGGTCGGCCGCCTCCGTTCAGTCCCGACCAGCTACTTCGACGAACTTCCAGATCCGGACGTCCACCTGTTCATGGATGCAAGCGATACCGGTTTGTGCGTCCTCCATCCAGCAAAGCGCGAGTTCATCCGTGTCCAATTCGATACTGCAGAGAAACGCCTCATCGAGCAGGCTCGAACTTCGCACTCGCCGGATTCCCCCGTTCTCAGTATCAACGTGCGCGAGCAGCTCAGCGCCGTGCTGGCACTCCTCGTCTGGGGACACTCGTGGTCATCCCATGAGCTGACGCGTCCGCGACACATTCGCTGCTGGGTCGACAACACCACCGCCGTGGCCTGGTGCAACTCGCTATCAAGCCGCAACCCACTGAGCCAAGAGTTGAATCGATTGATCGGTGCGATTGAGGCGCAGTTCGGCATACGCATCTCGGCTCAACACATTCCCGGTGCTCGCAACGTGCTCGCCGACCTCGGTTCTCGCGCGTGGGAGGGAAAACAACTCACTACATGGTCTAATGCTGTGTCGTCATGGCGTGAGCAGGTGGTGCCGACCAGCATCAGGAAACCCTACAGCGGACAATCGTCTCCCTTCAGCGCCAGTCCCTCGCCACCTCTTCTCAACGAGCGTACGCGGTATCATGGCGCCAGTGGTGCGCCTACCGCGCGGCGACGCACCTGCCCATCTGGCTCCCACGCGACGACCCAGAAGAGCAATCCCTACAGCTGGTTGCGTTCGCCATTTACGCGGCCCGACTTGGATCAAGTGACCAAGAACGACCAGCATTTGCCACCGTTCGGGCTAAGCTTAGCCATATCGGCTGGTATCATTGCGTGCGCTACGGGACACGACCCCATCTCAGCGAAGGCCATCGGATCGCCCTCACTGGACTCCGCCGTTCCGCCCCAGCAGCCACCCGCAGGCCCCGAGATCCGGTCACAACAGAGCTCCTTCGCGCCCTGGCCGGCATGTGCGACCTCAGCAAGCCTCAACACCGCGTCTTGTTTGGGGCTACGGTGTTGGGCTTTTTCTTCCTGCTCAGGTCCGCCGAGTACCTAGCAACCGACGGCACACGGCAGTCTTACTGTCTTCAAGTTGGGGATGTTGAAGTACTTGACAAGGACAACAAGGTGACGCGGAGCCACGAGGACGCGCGCCGTGTCCGGATTCGCCTCCGAGGTAGCAAGACGGACCAATTCGGAGAAGGTACCTCGCGAATGCTCGTGCGCGCAGGCCAAGGCGCGGTCTGCCCAGTTCTTGCTGCCCTTATGCTGCTACAGAACACCCGGCGACTCGGCCTCGGCACCAACGCCCCACTGTGCTCTCTATCTCGTACGAGGATGCTGTCTGCGAAAGCAGTCACGACGGCACTACGTCTAGCCGCCGGGAGAATCGGTGCATTGGCAACGACGGTATCAACACACTCGTTGCGCATCGGCGGGGCAACGGCGCTGTTCGAGGGCGGTGCCGACGAGAACACCATCAAGTTCCAAGGAAGGTGGAAATCAAACGCATATCAGCGATACACACGACCCGGCGACTCCTACGGTCAGCACCTGACGGCCGCGATGCTGTGAGGCACACCGTCACGAGTGTCATTCTCTCTCGTTGTTTGGGGCAGCCATCGGCTACGCCTCAGCTCGAGATAGATTGACAATACACGTGACTGTTTTGCCCCACACACACATGCACCAACACCCACGCGCGTGAAGGAAATGCAAGTTTGAGGATCAAACGAGGGTTTCCTGACGCGTGAGAGCACGGTACCACGCTCGGAAGCCGCGCAGAGCGCGCGAAGAACCGAACATGCGACCATGACGCACGCGAAGAGGCTATGTGCACCGTCCCGCAACGGGAAGTGGCCGTGAGCGCGTTCCACGTGCCGGCAGCGCGACCGTGCGACAACGGACTCCGCGAGGGCGCCGCCCAGCAAGCCAGGAGGGAGCCACAGCGGGAGGTCGCGCGGACCAACCTCGGACCACGCTCATGAACACCTCGCTCAGTCTTCAACCTCCTCGCGAGCCCGCAGTCGAAGCCGACCAAGATCAAGACCCACCACACCACTACCCTGGGGCAGCCATCGGCTACGCCTCAGCTCGAGATAGATTGACAATACACGTGACTGTTTTGCCCCACACACACATGCACCAACACCCACGCGCGTGAAGGAAACTAAAACAGTCGGTCAGATGACTGGGCTGCGTGTGCCGACAACGCTGTACCAGCAAATAGACGTCGATCGACGTCACCACGAAAGCTTGTAAGCTTGCGGAAGCATTATGGAAATCCATCATTTTGTCAATACGACCACACGTTACAATAGGGCCATTTACAATCGTATCCTTCTCACCTGAATGTGATCTGAAAGATAGTCCGACGTGCTGCGGGTTATCACGTATCCAATCTGGTCGTTGGTCAGCCCGGCGAAGTCCTCCCAGTAGCCGACCGGAGCACGTATCCACCTCGTGTGCCCACAGACGGACGAGCCTCGAGCATCTTTCGAGCAGCGCACTCCATAGATCTTGAGCGAGCTCTTTCATTTTATTCGATCCGCACCAACGTATTCCTCTTCATCGTGAACCAGCTGTCTTTGTTCAGCCTCTAGCGCGACTGCCACCGCTTGTTAGCCGCCAGATCGCGCGGTTAGCGTCGTTCAGCTTGCGCGCGCGCCCCATGCTCGCGGAAGAACGCCAACTGGAACGCCATCTGCGCTATGCCATCCAGACCTTGCAGTCTTTCTTCACAAAGTTCGTGTACTTCAGAAAGTCGGCCTGCACATTGCCCGAGAGTGCCTCAGCCTTCTTGATATCTCCCACGAGGTTGTTCGAGAGCTTCCTCTGGAGCAGCGTCGGCTTTGCCGAGTCCATGAACTCGGGCAGCTCCTGGAGCGGCGATAAGCCCGAGTCCCTGCCGTGCATGTCATGCCACACCTCATGGAGCCAGCGGTTCCAAGCTGGCCGTCCAAGAACCAGTGCTCAAAGTTGACGTTCAGGTGCCCGTCGCCCTGCATGATCATCTGCACCTTGTCGAACCAGCGCTGTGAGTCGTCGCCCTGGAGCGCGAGCTCTATGTGCTAGCCAGGGTCAGCAGACTAGCGCTCGTCGAGCACCAGCTCGAACAGCGCCGAGTCCACGGCGCACAACGACTGCTCGTTGATCGGGTCGTGCACGATGAGCTCGTCGCGCACCTGCACCCACGCGTCGCAGTTCTCGGCCGAGATCAGCGAGAGGTCGACGTCCGGGAGGTCCTTGTTCGCGCCAGACGCGTTGAGGATCTTGTTCAGGCACCCCTCGAGCGACGACTGCGACAGCAGTGCATGCCGTCCGGGCTGAGCACGTCAAGCTGGTAGAAGCTGGCGCAGAACGTCTGCGAGCGCGCGGATCAGTGAGAGACTAGCTTGGTCCAGTGTCCCGAGAGTCTCGAGACTCAGCAGTCGCCGTACTTATCATGGACCCTGTGATCGTACTTTACAGGGACCAAGCATCCAAAATTTGGATATTACAGGGACCAAACATCCAAATATCCAGAGCTTCCCGTGCAACGCACGGCCTTGTGGTATTTGCTTTCATCCCACCAAGAGGGCCATAAGAGCAATAACAGGAAATATCAAGATCTATTTCCGTAGTATTGAGAATTGGGTTGGAATCAATGCCATAAAATTACCATTCTCATATCTTATATAAATGTTAAATCACAGGTCGAGCAGCGACGCCAGCGACCCGATGCGCTCCTCGACGATGGCGGAGAACTCGTTGTCCGTGACGTCGCCCTTGACGAGGACAAGGGCCGAGGGCGTCGAGGACACGATCGCGAGCGGCGCCTGCGGCTGCACCTTGCGCTTGATTGTGGTCTCGACGTGCTTTTGCTGGGTCTTGTTCCGCACCGCTAGTGTGATCTGCCGCGCCGACGGCGACGCCAAAAAGTCGCGCAGCTCGATGCACTTGGCGCAGTGCGTATACACGGGGCACTGGCTGAAAGACGCATTCCGCACCGCCGGTAATGAGGCCTCGAGCTTCTCGTGAAGCGAGCGCACCAAAGGCTCGAGAGGGTGTCTCTCGGAGACCGAGAGCTCGCGCGCGAAATGCACGAGTGCCGGCACGATCAGGTGCACACTCAGCAAACCGGCGGTGGGTGTGCCGATGAGGCGGACTAGAGTGTCGATCGATGAGCGGAATGCGAGCGTGAACAGCTTGCTGAGCTCCTCGACGCTCGAGTTGGCTCTTGCATTGTACTGGAAGAACACTTGATCAGCGATCTCGTGCGGGTTCCGATTCACCCACGGAGTGTGGCGCGCCAGCACGTCCATCATGTGGTCAATGCGGTCACCGTCCGCAGCGTCGTGGAGCAAAGAACGCACAAGAACCGATGCTGACCGGAAGGCCTTGTCTCTGATGCAGTGCTCGATCGTCGCGAGGCACGCGTCCCAGCCAAATTGCCGCACCGCGCGCGCCAGCAAGACGTCGTCGTACTGTACAATTGTCAAACTGATCAGCATGGTGTTGAACAAGGACGCATCGTTCAGCGTCAACACGATCTCCAGAAACGGAGCGAATTGTGGATGCGCGTTGGTCCTGAACGGGGAGCTCATGAGCACGCGTCGCGCGAGCCGAACGGCCTCGTCGGGGGTTGTACAGACCAGCTCCTGCAGCTTGGGGACGGCGTCCTCGATCGGTGCGTGCGCCCACAGCTTCCGCTCGAGCGTCACTGGCTGAACCACGAGCGCGTGGCCGTGGTGCTGCTCGATTCGAGGGTAATGGTCCTCGGCCTCGCGGCGGCGGCGGTGGCGGCGCTCGAAGTGGAAAGAGATGTCGCTGTCGTCTGAGTCATCCGAGTCATCCGAGTCGTCCGAGTCGCTCGAGTCGCTCGAGTCGCTCGAGTCGGAGCTGTTTTGCGCCTCGAGCTCGGACCGAGAGCGCAGCGAAAGCGCGTACCCGGCGGGCGCGAGTTCCTTGAGGTGGCGCACGCGTGTGTACGGGAATGGTAGTTTGCTCGCTTGGTCGCCGTGCCTGCGCCACGGTTCCTCGAGAATTGCAATGAAGTTCGCATCGTCGCGGTTGCACTCCAGCGAGCACTGGAAACCGACCAGGTACAGCGCGTACTGACCGCTGCTCTTGGTGCAAAAGCTAGCAAGGCGCTGTGCCATGCGCTGGTCCTCGTAGCGAAGGTCCGTGAACGCCTCGCCCGAAACCGGGTAGACGAAGCGGTAGTCCGCCGCGAACTCGTTGATCATACGCCACGCATCGTCGCCGATCTTGAGACGCTTGCTCGCCGGTAGTAGCTCAAAGAACTGCGTGAGTGACGCCTCAAACGCGCGCTCGAGCACCGCGGCACCAGCAAACCGCGGGACTTCCTCGACGGTCGTG
>JAMFLL010001250.1:0-18265 GCA_027475725.1 Pythium rhizo-oryzae | reverse complement strand
GCTCGCGGTCCCCGCGGTCCTTGTCGCGGCGGCGCGCGCTGCGCGACCGACGGCGCTCCGAGCCGCGCCCCGAGCGGCCCTCGCGGTCCCGTTCGCGGTCGCGGTCGCGCTCACGGTCCTTGTCGCGGGATCCGCCGCCGCTGCTCTTCTTGCGGTCGCTCTTGGCGCGGTCGTCGGTCTCCTTGCCGTTGGCGGACGCGTCCGCCGTGGCCGTTTCCTTCCCGGATCCCGTGGGCGTCGTGGCCGCCGCCGTCGCCGCCGTCTTGCTCTTGCTGAGGATCTTATTCTTGTCCCAGCCGGCCTCGCGCAGCTTGGCGCGCATCGCCTCCTCGTCGGCCTCGGTCATCACGGCGTCGTCGTCGCGCGCCATTGTCGCCAATTTCTCCCCGTTTGTTCCAAGGTTGATCTAGTATGGACTTTTCCGGAAACCCAAAGCGGTGGCAGAAGATGAAAGGTCGTACTGTGGCGGACAGAACAATATGTCACGTGGCACCTCCCTTATCAGATAACCAAGTAGATAACAGAGGATCAAAATGGAAGAACACACACTCCGATCACATTCGCTCTTAGAACAGGTCCAAGATGGCTACACTGGAGTGGACAAGGACGTGGACGATGGTATTAGTGAGCGCCTCGGCCCACGACGGCGGCGAGGCGGGAGGAGCCGACGAGGGCGCGGCTCAGCCGCGCAGCAGCGAGCGGCCGTTCTGGATGACCGCGCACTGCTTGTACACCTGCCACTGCGGCTCGTGGAGGGCGAGCCAGTAGAACGTGAGCGTGCACTTGCCCTTGCACGCCGAGAAGCTGATGGGGATCTCGGCCGGGTAGCTGGGGAACTGGCTCACGCACTCGTCGCCGTGGAAGACCATGGTGTTGTCGATCCAGATCTCGCACGGGCCCGTGTGGGACTTGACGAAGCCCTGGCGCTCCTGGTCGTTGGCCCACTTGACCGAGCTCATCCGGCTGACGTCAACGGGAGTGCCCGTGAGCACGGTCTTGCCGCAGGTCGGCGCAACTGGGTCCAAGAGCTCCTTGATGTTCTTGTATTTGGACTGCTTGAAGGCCTCCGTGAAAGTCCTGGCGTTGTTCGTGGGATTATCGTTCCACTTGCGGCCGGCGAATGGCGCCGGCATGCTGCTCGAGTCGATCTTGGCGTCGAACGACGTGTCAACCCAGCCAGCGGAGAACTGGGCAGCAGGAGCCATCAGGTAGCCATGGGCATCAACGCTCGCTGCGAAGAGTGCGCTGGAGATGACGGCGGCGGTGGCGAACTTCATTGTGAGCTTGAGACGGAGAGTCACTTGGGGTGCACAAGGCGAGTTGAGGAATGAGAAAGCGAACGCGCCATGCCGAGCACCACGAACCGCGCCGAAGGCGCCTTACAGAGCGTACAGCGTGCACCGCCCTGCAGTAGCCCGTGGAGAGAGTGAGGGCGGCTGACAGTATTCTTCAAGTTGCTGCCCAGCCAAGTTTGCGTCAGAACAGTCGTTCTCGAGCTCGAAGCAGTGTCACTCGGCCGTACCGATCGCGTGAGAGTTAGCTCACCACGACGCATAAAAAAGGTTTGGGGACAAGCGCCATCCCCGTGAGCTACGCAAGGCAGCTAAGAAACAACGTGGTCCCACAGGACAACACCAGTTTCGACGCTACTTCCTAGTTCCCAGCCTTCCAGAGTCACGAAATTTTCAATTCGAGATCGGTGACCAGATCGTCTGCGCTCCTCTCGCCACGGACTGAGCGTGCACGGCTTCGACACTTCCGCTAACTCCAGTGTGGAGCTGTTGTCGTGAACGTCTTGCATCCGTTCATCACATCATCTGATGACGGATACCAAGGGCACTCTCGAGCCTACGTGCTGGCGATCCAAAAGGTTGCTAGGAATGCAAAAGACGTTTTCGCGCTCCACGAGATTGGAGCCTCTTCCTCGAAGATAGGAGTTCCCATCGCATTCCACAGAGCGCATCCGTCTGAGGAGGCAGTTTGCACGCAAAACACTACTAGTAGTACGTAGCCTGTAATGCAGCACACACAATCGGGTGCTGTACCTGGGATGCATGAACCACCCACGTCTATCGACGGACAAGCCATCGATGGCCACCACCAGGATGCGGCGGTGCCGCGGACGCTGCTGTGTCACGAACGACATTCATACCCCAATCTCGCTACTGTATACTCAAACTTTCTATCAAGGTAAGCTGGCCTCGGGTGGGCGGGCACCTTTCCTGACCGAGGCTTCAGGGTACAGCGGTTCCACCCGAGTCGGATGGAACCGCCTATTACATGACCAGAATGCCAGAAGACATCCTCGTACACTCCAAGCATGTCTTCCGATCCTGTGGTGGTGGAGATGGGGCCAAGCGAGATGTTGAAGTTGGCGGATGCGGTTTCAAGGTATCGCGTGCGCTGAGCCAGCACCCGAGAGTACCATCGTACGATAGTAATGGCGTCTTCGCTCACGCCTGCACCCTGCGTCCTGACAACCGTACGGCATAGTACTGGGCACAGTACCGGTACGGGTACTGGATTCTGGCGATCTTGACCGATCGGGAGGCGCTTCGAGCATTCTCAGGTCGTCGGCTTGGGCACCTGACACGATCGGCAGAATGGCGACGGATTCTTTGCCAGTGACGATCCCCAAGCACGTGCCAGTGCGATCGGCTGCCCGCCACACATCAAAGCTAGTGGGGGGTAAAGGTTGAACTCGGACGGAGGCTGAAAATTTCGCGGGGCTTCGGATTTCCTCAATCAGTCGGACGTTCCTAGTCCAGTTCACTCTGCGCTTGTCCTCAGCGGATGCCCACTGGGTTTGGGCATCAATCAAGCCGACGAGGAGGTCGAGGGGGTCGTAGTTGAAGTTCGAGCCTGGGATCCACACTTCGGATCCCAGGATAAATAGCGTCTGTCGCCACGGAGAAGGTCGTGCTCGACCGAGATTTCCAGTATCGAACCTGTACGGTAGTAGTCCGTCTAGATAGTACACCGATGCGATTCAAAGCCGCTCGCCCCACGTGCCAGCCAAGCGACCCGAGATCGCCAGCGAGCACTATGACAGCATGGTCGACTATACAGACACCTCGAATCCAAGGCACTCAAGGCAATGATATTAGATATCATCGCATGAGCCATCAAGAAAATGTCTTGATGGCCCCCACTCGCTCGGGGCGACTAAAGCGCGTCGTGTGTCCATAGTATCCATCTCCGCTCCAGGCGCCCCCACCCTGCCTTTCCCACACAGTGGATCTTTTCATCCGGACGTCCATTCCAAGCTCGCCCCGCGCTTGACAGTGGCTCTGCTGCAGGCGGACGGTCCTCTACGGTGTCTCCGATGCACACACCGCGGACTCTCCATGTAGTGACGGCACTCAGGGGAAGGACATCTCTGGATTTTGGAGAGGCGAACATGGATAATGTACTGATCCAAGATATATACGTTGGCTCTCAGAACGAGTGTCCCGGACAGCATCTGTTTGTTCCGCCGAGTGCCCCAATCGCGTGTCGGGGAGTGAGCTTGATCCAAGTTCTGCGGAAACAGACGGCTTGCCAACGTGCTGGACCAGAGCGCGCTCGTCACGTTCTGCCGATCTACTCCACGATACCGAAACACAGTAATATCAGACTGGAGGAGTATATGGCCAACAAGGCGCAGCAAGCAGCTAGGTGCACATGCATAAAGGTCGCTTTCGTCACATATTCTCGCAGCCGAAACCACGTAACCGAACCGGCAACACTGGACCGCTGGCGGTTCCCGGCGACCTCGCGGAATGGTGCGCCTGGTTTCCGGGGCTTCCGCGACCTCGGGTGTTCGGTGCGGCTGGCCAAGAGCGCCTCTTGAGAGCCGGTCGTCGTGCCCGACTCTTGTTCGGGGTCGTGATCTTCGCTGCAAAAAGCTGGTGAGGCCTTGGGTCCGAGCGTGAGTTTAGTTCAAAAGTGGGGTGATTCGCGATGGTGAATTGCCCATAATGTATAAAGTGTAGCCATGTAAACGGAGTAGAGTGCACCTTGTTTTGATTGTATACGTTCTCGCGCGCGCTGTTGTCAAGAGTGCAGCTGTTCTCAGTGACGCGAGCAACTTGGCGACGCGGGAGAGAAGTACGCGCGGTCGTTTCAGCATTCGACGTTGCAAAACATGCTGCTATCCCCTCTACAGCTGGCACTTCTGAAGCCCAAATATACCGTGTAACGCGTCCATATGGCGTTATATACCTTGATTTGGTAGGTGACGGGTCTAGGTGGTCGGCGGCGTCGCGAATCTGGGTCCGTTGCCGCGCAGCCATCTGGCGCGGCGCAATCCAGCGCTCGCGGGATCGCATGTTGCTCCCGTCGCTGCCGCGTTACCAGCTGGCGCTTGTCTTCCCCACCGACTCGTTATGGACGCCCGCCGCTCTATCCGCGCGGCCAGGGGCGTCCGGAGCCGTGCATGGTCATCATCCGCCCGGTCGGTCATTCTGCGATTCGCCTCACAGTCCACACCCCGCTCCTCTAAAGCACTTTAACCATGCAGTTCGCCTTGATCGCCGCCGCCTCGACCGCGCTGCTCGCCACGAGCGTCAACGCGCACGGCTACCTCGTGCAGCCGGCCGGTTCGTCCAAGGACACGACCTACAACGCCAAGATCGACTCGTCCACGCTCCCGGCGCCGTACGCGGGCAAGAAGTGGAACGACAACCCGACCGCGAACGCCAAGATGTTCGAGACGGCGTTCGCCGCCTCGGGCGAGAAGTCGATCCGCGCCATGATGGACAAGGCCTCGCCGGACTGCGGCAAGACCTCGACCACGGGCACGCCGATCGACGTGAGCAAGATGAACTCGCTCAAGTGGGCCAACGACCAGGAGCAGAAGGGCTTCGTGACCTCGCACACGGGTCCGTGCGAGACCTGGATCGACGACGTCATGGTGCAGCACGACATCGAGTGCGTGAGCAAGTACCCGGGCTACCCGGCCAACATCCCGATTGACTACTCGGCCTGCAAGAAGGACAAGTGCGTGCTCACGTTCTACTGGCTCGCGCTGCACGAGCCGCAGTGGCAGGTGTACAAGCAGTGCGCGCCGATCACGATGGGCGGTGCTGCTGGCGGCAACGGCGGCGGCAACGGCGGTGGCTCGGCTGGTAACTCGACCGCGCCGGTCCCGGCGCCGTCCACGCGCCCGTCGAACCCGAACCCGGCGCCGGCCCCCGTCCCGTCGTCGCGCCCGTCGACGCCGTCGAACCCGGCCCCGGCCCCGACCAAGAAGGCGTGCAAGCGCCGCGCTCGCAACTAAGTGTCATGGCCGCGTCAAGGCCCCTTTTGATGTATGAACACTAGCGAAAGCATTCGTATGTATTGAGTGAACTACCCTCTCACAGCGTAAAGCAAATAGATTTTGCGCATTTTGCATCCCATCATTGGCGTGTTCTCGATTGCAGTTGCACGAAGTGCTTGCTGTGAACAGCAGTCAGCGTCGCGGTGGTCGTTGCCGCGCCACGGCGCACCGAGGCGATGCCGTTTCGGGGCCCTCGAAGCCTTTTCCCAGTAGGGTAACGATGCACATCCGAGCGCCACACAAGCGCATCATTGGTTGTTCAAACGTCTCCGTGGCGTGGATATGTCTGCTTCGTGGCACTATGTCTCGATGGAGACGGCACAACTAGGTGCACACGTCTCGAGCAATCCAGTTTCTGCCAGTCTCGCTCGGTTGCTGACAACCATCTTCAACGCCTGACGGGACAACTTGCCCCGGACCGCCAGAGCAATACAGTAGCTGGCACTCCGACCACGGGCACCGCCGTGACAGGCGGTTCCAGGGCGGGTGCCCGTTCTTTATTGAGCGGAACAATCCAGGAGGCGTCTGTTGGCACGGAACAAACGGCGCCCTTCGACTTGAACCGATCGCTGAGACCGGCAGGAGCCTGATCCCGCAACTGGTCCGACTCGGACCAGTTTTCATCTGCGGGCTCCATGCGGATAAGCAGCGTGGCCGGCGAATCCAGTTGGCTCTCTGGTGTGTCTCGGTTGGCGCGAAGACCAATCGCAGTCGCCGAGGACGGCGACTTCCAGGCTCGAAAGTCTCTCGGGAAATCCAGTGGCACGCGCCGAAGCAAAGGAGACACTAGCGGACAGAAGCAGACAGTCGACACAGGTGGGCGCCTCGGACAACGTAAAGGTCCTGGCCTCGTCGAACTGTATTCGGATGATTGGTGATATGCATTTTGAGAGCAACCGAATCGAGCCAACTCGCTTACAAATCGAATCCCTACAGCACATATGATATTAGGTATAGAAGGTTCGTGTCGTCCGAACGCGTGCGCGTCTGCAGGTGTAGCCATTCCTTGATGCCCTCGGTGTGTCGCGCCTTTGCCCATACTGAGCTCCATACACCCGTTGCCGAGACAGCGCGCTGCCGCACCGCCAGACGGACGGCGTAACCCATAAAGATCCAGCCCACCGGGGGCCGTCAACAACCTGCGACGTCAGAGACACTGGCGAGCTCCGAGTGGCACGCGACTCCCCGAGCTCGTCATTTCGGAATTCGTCGCAGTCTCCTCACCGCCTCCCCTTCCACTCCTCTAGACTCCAGCCATGCCTGCTCCCAGTGTGATGCGCGTGGCCATCGCGGCGGCTGTGTCAACGGCTCTGCTTTCGTCCGGAGTCGACGCCCACGGCTACCTCGTGCAGCCGGCGGCCTCGTCCAAGGACACCACCTACAACGCCAAGATCGACTCGTCGACGCTCGGCGCGCCGTACGCCGGCAAGAAGTGGAATGACAACCCGGCCGCCAACGCCAAGACCTTCACGGAGGCCTTCAAGGCCTCTGGTGAGAAGTCGATCAAGGCCATGATGGACAAGGCCGCGCCCGGCTGCGGCAAGACCTCGACCGACGGCACGCCCATCAATGTCAGCGGCATGAAGTCAGTCAAGTGGGCGAACGACCAGGAGAAGGTCGGCTTCGTCAAGTCCCACACCGGACCGTGCGAGGTCTGGATCGACAACACCATGGTCTTCCACGGCGACGAGTGTGTCAGCCAGTTCTCGGGCTACCCGGCCGATATCCCGGTCGACTACTCAGCGTGTAAGAGCGCCAAGTGCGTGCTCACGTTCTACTGGCTCGCGCTCCACGAGCCGCAGTGGCAGGTGTACAAGCAGTGCGCACCGATCACAAACGGCGGCAGCGGTGGTGGTGCCGCGGGCGGCGGTGCTGCTGGCGGGAACAACACGCCTGCCAATGGAGGCAGCGCGAACGGCGGTGGCAACGCCGGTGGCAACGCCGGTGGCAACGCCGGTGGCAACGCTGGTGGCAACGCTGGTGGCAACGCTGGTGGCAACGCTGGTGGTAACGCCGGTGGCAACAACGGTGGCAACAACAACAACCAGGGTAACGGCGGTAGCAGCAACAACAACGGTGGCGGCAACAACAACAACGGTGGCAACAACAACAATGGTGGCAGCAACAACAAC
Source organism: Pythium rhizo-oryzae (assembly GCA_027475725.1). Classification (NCBI taxonomy): domain Eukaryota; phylum Oomycota; class Peronosporomycetes; order Pythiales; family Pythiaceae; genus Pythium; species Pythium rhizo-oryzae. Next base: position 10,831 of record JAMFLL010001250.1, on the reverse strand, counting down.
GGCGGTGGCAACAACAACAACGGCGGTGGTAACAACAACAACAACAACAACAACGGTGGCAACAACAACAACGGCGGTGGTAACAACAACAACAACAACAACAACGGTGGAAACAACAACAACGGCGGAGGCAACAACAACAACAACAACGGTGGAAACAACGGCGGCAACCAGGGCAACCAGAACGGCAACCGTCCGGGTGGCAACTCCTTCAACTTTGGCACCCTCAACAACAACAACAACAACAACAACCGCGGAGGCAACAACAACAACAACAACAACAACGGCGGCAACCGCAACCAGAACGGCGGCAGCAACCGCAACGGCTGGCGCCTGCTGCGCGCGTAAGCGTGAGACTTTAGCTTCGTGGTCCCTCACAGTATTTGTGCCCACACGCTTGCTTGCGTCGAGATGGATGTCGAATGCGTAACATGAATTCAAAGTATGATACAGAGTCAACGAGTGGGATTATAATTCGTGGGAGGTAGCACACACTCAAGGACCAAACGCCTCCGCGCACAGGTCGATACCCGTAGCCACCGTATTCATCTGACTTGCGACGCGCACGGCCTCCAGCGGGCCAATGGGCAGCGTGACCACCACTGGTCCACGGTCGCTGCATTGTGGTGTCACGGTGGCACTCGAAGACGACCCGGGCGGCTGGAAGCGCACACCCGTGGTCGTATTCAGAATGAACGACTCGCCCGTCGCGTCATCTGTTCTCTTCAGCCACTGAGGCAGCTCATGCGAGACCTCACCCGTGCCAACGTGAACGTATCGCATCATCGTATCCTTTCCGATCATTGTGGGCTCTTCGAACCACAGATCATCCATGGCTGGGAGGAGATCGCTAAGCGCATCTCCAACCGACCCAGTCGATCGGTGCGATTCGTCGGACACATCGGCTTTAATGGACTCACTCGTTGGCACTGGCTGTAGAACCGGCTCGGCACGATCTCGCACAAGGGCACTGAAGTCCAACGAAGGCACCCGAGAGGGTGGTAGCCTTTCCTTTTGTGGGCTTCCCTTGATGATCGATGGAGTTGAGGCATGGCGAGCGAGTTGAGACGACTCTGGAACCTCTTGATGGAGATTCTCACTCTGTTGTCGAGCTAGGATGGATAGCTTAAGCTCCTCAATAGTGTTTGAGAGGCTGTTTCCTTCGAGTAATGGGGGATCGACTCGTTGCCACATCAAGTCTGTACTCACCGGAGATCCCACGGGCAGTTGTTGAGGATCTATCTTGCTTTCCCCCCGTTCTCCCATCAGTCTCAGTTTGATCTTGGTTTGCTTGACACTGAACCACCGTTTTGATCCATCCTTGAGCTTCACAAACACGCTTGGTTCGATCGTGGAGTCCTCACTGTTTCGCGAGGTATCGGTAATTTTGCCGGTGAGCACGGACCGGTCCACTTTATCGTAAACGTCGACTCGATGACCGAGCAATATTGGTTCATAGCGCTCCCAGTCGTCGACGATGAGTTGATATCTTGCCTTCACGGTGGTTAGATCGATGATCACACGTTTCTCGGTCTCGGTAGCACGCTCGACAGACATTGCAATGTTGGAACCACTGATACCACCAAGGACGAGCTCAAGCTCGTACACGTGGGGCTGAGCTGGGCTGACCACTCGCGCCACTCGGTGTTTCATGAACTGTTTCGTCGATGACTCCCATAACTCTATCACGTGACCCACTGCCAGAACTGGTGGAGATGTATGCGACACTTTCTTTGCTTGCTGCTTGGTGCGCTCGTGATTGTGCTCGCGACCATACAAGGGCTTGTTGCTAGTGGCACATGATGCTTCGGTGCCCTGGTTGCTCGTGGCAGAGTCCGATCGAGTCTCAGGTATTCCCTGGCTGCTCTTGATAGGATCCACGTTGTCCGGTTCGATCTTGGGAGTTGGCCTTGCTACCTTGGTTGGCTCGTTTGTGGCGGATTTCACGGTGGATGGAGCTAAGAACACAAGCTTGAACGTTTGTGTTGCCAAATCGAGCCATTCGAGCCCAACATCCTCAAACTTGACCGGTGTGAGTCTGCCTATTACTGCTGCTTTCAATACGAGCCCTCGACGAAACTCTGCATGCATAGGTGAATAGATCTCGACTTCTTGTCCGAGCGGCACGCTCTTCAGTGTCATAAGTCCGTGGATAACAACCTTGAAACTCTGCTTCGGCATCTGAATCTCGAAGAACTGTCGCTTTTCGTTGTATAGCTGCACGGTCTTGTCGCGCAACGAGCACAGCAGAGCACCTTCGAGGAAATTTCCTTTGCTATCACATAACTCAACATGACCCCCTTCCGTGTACCATTCGAAATCATCAGCCTCGATGGACGGTAGCTTCGCCTGAACAACATGCACCGGAGAATTTGCGTTGGAGTGGAGGCGCGGAATATCTGTCACCGCGATGTGCTCGGATTTGGTAGATGCCGCCTTTGATGGAGTGCTGGTGGTCGCTTGTCGGCCCACCACTTTGAGCGCGTTCATGCTGAGATCACGCCAATCCTTGCGGTCGTCGTCAAAGGCAATCAGCGCACAGTTGAGATCACAGTCGACCTGCTTGATCACTCCGCACTCTGCTGCAACTCGAGACTGCTTGTCGTCCGAAAGGATCTCGATTGGCCAACCGATCATCTCCGGCTTCAGCCTTATGAAATCGCCGGTGGCGTACACAATCTTGTATGCCACTTGTGATAGGTCAACTTGCCGGAAGGGTTCGAAAGGTGATACCTGGACAGCGCATGTCAGTGGGTGCGCCGCGTCCATATCCATGACGCGGCCTTCGATCGTCGTTGTCGGCACGCCATCGGAGCTGCTTGAGAACTCGATTCGGTCGCCAACGTGTGGTAAGATCACGTGCTGCATCTCTGTTCATCCACGCGCCAATGTTGTTGTATTGGTCACCTCCAGACCGTTCGAGCGGTTTCATAGTGCCTCAACTGACGAAAGCTACGCTGCTGTGCAGTTGGCGCCGCCAACTTGGCGGATACCACTCACATCAAAATCTGAAAATAGCCGAAAGCGATTCCATCATCAAGGTATGCCTTCTCACTTTGCCAGCCAGTCCGAAATGTATTGAATACGGCAATCAAGCCGGTGAGTGCTCAGGATCTTTTGCGTACGGAGCCATGATACTGAGTCCTCCGTCCACTACGTATCCCACCATCAAAAATTAAAATCAGTCCTCGAGGGCAACGGACCTCCACGCCAATGAGACAAACATACCATAGAAGGTCTGTCCTGTGATAGCGGCAGCGCCATCGCTAGCGAGAAATGCCGCCAGCTCCCCAACATCCGCGCCTGAGGCGTTGCGACGCAGCGGCGAGTGCTCTTCTGCGTACTTCCGCATTTTCTATTGAGGTGAACGTTTCGGTTAGACATACCCACTCATCACGGCGCCCGCGTCGTGGACATTCGGAACGTACGGATATTCCCGGAATTCCTCGTGCTGAAACAGTGTTCATCGGTCCAGGGCTAAGGCAGTTGACACGGATACCTTCGTCGCCGAGCTCGTACGCGAGCTGCCGCGATGTCGCTTCGAGCGCCGCCTTCGCGGGACCCATGACGTTGTAGTTGGGCACGATCTGCACGCGCACATATCCCAACGTGTGAGCATCATAATTTCCTCAACCCCGCCTCTCGATGTGCCAATGCGTCCGTGGTTGGTTGTGGTGTCGTCATACCTTGTTCGCGCCGGCGTACGACAATGCCATCACGGATCGATCCCTCGCCTCACCAGTCGAGAGCATCGGCAGCGCCCCGCGAGTTAACGCGATCAAGCTGTACGCGCTGACATCAAGCGCCTGCTTCCACGCGTCGCGCGTCGCGTGGAGCGTGCCGCGCGCCTGGAACGTCTCGCGCGGCGCGAACGCGACCGAGTGCACCAGAATGTCGAGCTCGCCGTCGAACACGCGCGCGCACTGCTCCATGAGCGCTGCGATCGACGCGTCGCTCTCGACGTCGCAGTCCGCGAAATGGAGCGACTGTGTGGCTTCCGCCCCCTTGTGCTGGTGGTGCGCGAACGGCAGCTCGAACGCGCAGGCCTTGATCTGGCTCTCCGAGAGCGGCGAGCGCGCCGCGACCACGCAGCTCGCGCCGTGCGCCAGCAGCGCGTGCGTGACGCTCGCCGCCAGCGAGTGCTTGTTCAGCAGCCCGACCACGAGCGCGCGCTTGCCCAGCAGAGACGCCCCGCGCGTCGCCATATTCCCCAAGATTCCTTCCCTCCACACCGGCAAGCTTCAACCATCGAACCTGAGGGAACCGCGGGAACGCCCTAGAATAGGGTGTGATTCTGCCAAAGTAGTGTATAGTTTTCCTCATCCGCCTCGTTTGGTGCACTGTTCAATGTGGTCCACACTACTTCAGGCGTTGAAGCAGAGTGACGGTTGCCTTGGTTTCCCCACAGTTCTTGGCAGATCCAGAAGCGCGCGGTCGAGCATGGGCGTCCAGAACCTGTGGATGCTGCTGGCGCCCGTGGGGCGGCAGATCGAGATCGAGACGCTGGCGTCTAATGTGCTGGCGGTGGACGCGAGCATCTGGCTCACGCAGTTCATCAAGGCGATGCGCGACGACGAAGGCAACATGATCAAGAACGCGCACCTGATCGGCACGTTCCACCGCGTCGCCAAGCTGCTCTTCTACCGCATCCGCCCCGTGTTCGTGTTCGACGGCAACACGCCCGAGATCAAGAAGCGCACGGTCGCGCGGCGCCGCAAGCGCCAGGAGTTCCAGGTGCGTACAGACATCTATAGAGAGAACGTCGGCACGAGGAAGTAAGGGAAGTGGGTTGACTTATGCTCGGCGCGCTATGTGGTTGCGTGCATGTAGGCCGCGAATCTCAAACAAACCGCGCAGCGCATTCTGCTCAACCGCTTGAAGCTGTACCGTGAAGAGCTGAAGAAGAATGGCGGCAAGCCGCCGGTGAATGCAGCTGTCGCACCAGACTTTGTCCTGCCGAGCGCGTCCTCAAAGACGCTTGAACGCGAAGTGATCGCTATCGACAACTCGGACGACGAGCAGGCAGATCATGAGCATACGGCAGAAGAAAATGCAGGAAATGACATGGCAACAGCGGTTGTCGTGGACGAAGAGGAAACAAAATCGGGTGAAGACCAAATGAGCGACGACGAGGACCTGAACGCGAATGACATCGTCCTCGACACATCACGACTGTCACGCGTTGACCTCGATGCAGTGTTTGCGCTGCCTGGTCATTTGCAAAAAGACATGATCGCAAGAATCCAGCGCGACCGTCGGCAAGAGGCAAGGGAGCAGTTCATTCCCCTGGCTGGCAATCCGGAGGCGTACTCACGCACACAGATCGCGAGTTTCCTCAAGACAAGCCAACTGAATCGGCAAATCATGAAGGCTCGAAAGAAGAATGCCCAAGCCGAGATGGAAAAAGCCGCTGCAGAACACTCGACTGAAAATGTCCATGGCCTTGCTGGTAGTGGTCAGCGGATCGCCTCTAGTAGTGATCGATTCTTCATCTATGAAACCAGCAAGCAACCCGATTCAGACGACGAAAGCGAGGATGAACGTCCAAAGGCAGCAGCCATTCGCGATGAAGCCGCGGGTTGGAAGTTATCGGGTTCAGTGGAGTTGGCGACTGAAGAGGAGGAAGACGAAGATATTTTTGATCGGATCCACGGTTCGAAGAGGAAGCGGCGGTACCTCGAAGACGATTCTGTTGTGGTGAAGAAGAGCTTGGGAGACTTCTCTGTAGCCTCGGTTGAAGGATTCACGGCAGAAGTCAGCCGGGCTCAACGACGTAAAATTGCAGTGGAAGAAGCACGTCGCAAGTTTATGGAGAAATCTCAGGCTCAGCCCGAGAAACACGAAGGGCCAGTCCTCGTAGCATCGACTAGAAGTGACCCGAGTGTGCTAAAACAGGAAACGAAGACAGATGCGAGCGCGGACAGCATAACGATAACAATCAAGGCCGAGGACCTGAAAGCGTTGGATGAGAAAGCTGAGACGCTTTTTCCATCTTCAATATTTGAGACAGACAAAGCCGGTGAGAATGATCCAGTGATGAACCAGAGCAAGGTAAATGAAGAGGACGCTGAGGACATTGGTAAGTGGCTGACCTAGAATGAGTTAGTGGGATGGCTGTGCTCACATATATTTATGTTTATCAGAATGGGAGGATGTACCCACGGTAGAGGCTCAAAAGCCTGACGAAAATTTTGCTGAAGATGTCCAAGATAGTCACGAAAGCCTTGTGGATGCGAATATCTCACCAAATGCAGTCGGAGCTACCCCGATGATCTCCACTGTATCCTCAGAGGATGTTCCGCGAGACGTGATCCGACTAGATGGAGATTCTGATGAAGACGTGCAGTGGGAAGAAGTACAACAAGACTTATCGGACGTGAAGGACACCGAGCCAATGCCTGAGACAACCCATCACACATCGATTGAAGCTGCCAAGCTGAACAAAGTGGACCTTGATGAGGAGTCTGAGCAAGACGAAAAGGATCTCTATGGCGCTTTAAGTGCCGAGATCGATGACGAGAGAGCTGAAGAAGACCTCGCAGTTCTCAGAGCTGAGGCTCTTCAATCTGCGATCGCCACTGCCTCCAACTTGACGTAAGTGCTCTATTAGCCTGCAGCTGGTATAGAGTTTGGGCTGATGTGGCTATTGTTGATTTAGTCAATGGGCAGCTGGTGCTGTTCGACGAGCTCTTGCTGAGCACACTAAAGGGACAGATTCTCCCTCGAAAGTTCCGGACAGATTGGCGCCACCGCGGAAGGCACGCGCACTTGGGCAAGAACAGGAGGTGGTCGACCTATCTCAAGATTTGCCCGGTCAAAGACGAGGATCAGAGAGTGAAGAGCTGGACGTGAGTGCCGTGAGTGTTGATGAAAAGAACTCGGACGATCACCTTCTGCAACTCGCTATCGAGAAGTCCATTGCGGAGGAGCAGCAGGCTGCGTCTGGGAGCGCATCCAACAGATATCTGCAATACGCATCGCCAGCGGAGCCCGAACCACCTATCGATGTTGGTGCGATTGCTGAAGAACAGAAAGAATTGAAGAAACTGCGGAATCGACAGCAAAGAGACACAGAGGGGGTGAACGACGAGATGGTGCAAGACGTGATGGAGCTCCTGCAGCTCTTTGGGGTGCCGTATCTTGTGTGTCCCATGGAAGCTGAAGCTCAATGTGCTGCGCTTGAACAACTCGGCCTCGTGGATGGTATCATCACTGACGATAGTGACATTTTCCCTTTCGGCGGCAAGAAGGTGTACAAGAACATCTTCCATAACCAGAAATTCGTGGAGGCATTTTTTGCAGATGACGTCCACAAAGAGCTGGGTTTCTCTCAAGAAGAGATGATCGCGTTAGCAATGCTACTTGGAAGCGACTATACTGATGGGATTCGGGGAATCGGTATTGTGAACGCATCTGAAGTTGTTGCAGCGTATCCAGGAATTGATGGTTTGAAGGAGTTCAAGCAGTGGGTCCAGACATTCGATGTTGCCGAGGAGGCTCGCAGACGACTGGAAAAGAAAAAGAGCCAGGCGGAAATTGATGCGATGAGTCCACGAGAGAGGTTTGAATACACTCATGCCAGTGTACGACGGAAGTGGGAACTCGGTGAAGAGTTTCCAAACGCCCGGGTGGTACAGGCTTACAAGAATCCACAAGTTGACCGCTCGGACTCGCGGTTTTCATGGGAACTACCGAACCTTGCCGGCCTTCGAGAGTACTGCACACAAACATTTGGATGGGAGCAGTCAAAGACGGACACCGTGCTCCTCCCTTTGATGGAACAGATTGCCTCCTTTGCAAACGAGCGTCATCGTCAGATGCGTATCGACCAGTTTTTCACAAAGTACGACGACAACGTCAAGTATGCAAAAATCCAGAGCAAACGTCTACGCTCTGCTGTCGAAGACAAGACTGGCGTTTCTCGTCGAGAGAATGACGCAAGTCCAGCTTCGAAGTCACCTGTGAAGAAGGCGAAGTCTCAAGCCAAGGCTCCATCGTCTATTCGATCTGCCAAGTCCAAGTTTACGAAAACAAAGAAAACTACCTCCACGTTGGGGCTTTAAATGGAACGTGGGTGAGATCAAGCAATCACCAATATCGTGGTCCCGTGGTCTTCTCTAAGATCAAGACGACCTATACTATCATCATCTTCGAGCCAAATCGTCTCCCACGTAATCGTCATATCAACAGAGAACGATGTGGATTTCTCGGACGTTGTGTGATTCTTGTATGGCTCGGTATTCTCCTCCGCAGCAGGTTGGTTCGGGTCGTTCACAAACCGCACACAGTGCTCTACGAGTACCAAAACAGATTAGCCACCGAGTCACAACGTGTCGAGGCTCCAGGGCGAGCACCTACTCATGAGCTTGAGCGGGTTTGTGTCCATCGCGATCCAGTAGAAGCGCAGCTCGCACACGCGGCCTTCACGACAGCGACCGAAGTCAACTGGAACTTTTGCCGGATACGTCAAGTAAGTGCGAACGCAGTTCTCATCGAACTGAACGCGCATGCTGTCAATCCAGGTTTCACACGGCCCCTATACCCCCATCAACTCGTTAGCACGCGCAGTCGGAGATGATTCAGAGTGGCATAGCCCCGAGCAAAACCATTCCCTACGATTGTCTCGGGGTAGAAGCCGAACTTCTCGTCTTCGTTGCGCCACAACAGGTAGCTCGCACCATGAACGTTCACCGGATCGATCGTGGGATCAGCAATCGAATTGCCACAGCTTGGGAAGATTGTGTCCGCGATCTCTCGTAATGACGCGAAATCCGCGAACGTAAGCTGATTCACAAACTCTGCAGCGCGGGCGTCGCGTCCCGCGCCGTTACGAGAATCCGCTTCTTGCAGCCCGAAGAACATCGGATGGATGGACGTGTTGAACGTCGTCGTGTAGGTCTGGCTGCGCTTCAAGTCGCGATAGGTCGCCGGCGGGAACGACAGATATCCGTAGCCGACCACGAGCTGGAAGACCGTGGCGACGAGAGCGACGAGCATGAGCGTCGCCGCGGCGGGAGGCAACATTGTCTTTTGCGATCGTCAGTCACGAGTGAGGTTTGGTGAGTGTGCACTGGACTGGTCTTCCGTTGCGAGGGTGCCTTGTCTTCTTATTCTTATTGCGATGGAGAAGTTTTGCACGGTGAACGAAACTCAGACAGCACTCGGCCCCCGAAACGAGAAAGCGATTTGGGCACAGAGACAAGAGAGATGCGTGGGGTAGCGATCGAGCAAGTCCTTCGATGTGAGCCGGGATGCAATTGACGTGCCCCGGTCAAGGTCGTGGCAATCGCCGGGGGCACCTTGGATTCGTGCCAATCCTATTCGACAAGAAGCGTGCCACGGGTTCATTGATTGCCCGCGGCCATTCTACTCGTTGCTTCACGTCCACGAATCATGCCACTCTAAAGGAGGCAGCCCCACACAAGTCGCTCGGAGCGACTCGCTCCGAACTTCGCACGCTCGGAGCGACTCGCTCCGAACTTCGCACGCTCGGTTTTGCTGTGACTATTGGTTGATTCATTGAGTGCGGTGTAGGGCGGTGTAGGGTGTTTTGCGGTGAAAGTGTCGATCTCGAACAGAAGCGACGAGCCACATGTAGCTCGGTGGGTCGCGATGTAACTGTCTGGGCATAATGTGGCACTACTAGCTTGGAGCAGTCCATGGACTCATTGAGCCGTACATCCCGGTCAAACGCACCCGAACTGGCCTTACAGATAGCGCCTGCGTGGCATGCGCCATACAATGCCGTCTTGGGTTCTGCTCACAGAATGCCCTCGTGTGTGGGATGAGACTCATCATGAGAGCTGTGACGTCGCATGCCATCAGCGACCTCCACAGTAACTGGGCAACAGAATCAAAGTGCTACGCTGCCGTGCCATCGCCGTGGTCTGCGAGTTGCCCAACGGCTCATTTTCGTCCGAGGATCATCGACGCCACGTCGGCTGCCCGGTAAGCACCACATCCACGTGAGTCTGCCATCAGCAAGCGACGAGCATGCGCCCCAAAGAGCCAAATCGACCCGCTGCGCCTTCCACACATACACGACGCCACCTTCCAGACGGTGCGAGCCCAGGAGGTCTTTCGTGCTTCGGGCGCAGCAGGTGGAGCGCACCGAAGAACGCGACCCACCAAAGAACGGCGAACAGGCCGTGGCAGCAGCCGCCCCTGGCAGAAACACTGCCATCCCCAGCTCCTTCAACAAGTCGTGGGGGGCGACTCTCGACATCTCCCACCTAGGAAGACAGCGCCGATGGTCTCTCTCTGCCCCCCGAAAGGCCAATCTGGCAGGCAGAGAGCCAGAAACGGCTGATGAGCGATTGGCTGCAACTGGCCCGTCGATACCACGGGATGGCCGTCCGCTGCGCACATAGCCCGGACGCCGCCCTCTTCCGCAACACCACATGGGGCTCACCATCTGCTCAATCTGTCTCTCCCTGTGCGTGATAGACAACCATGTGGACTTTGGACCGGTTCGTGGGGTCGAATTAGTAGATGTGTATCACGCCGAGCGCTCGCGCCGCATCGGGTCATCTCCCTTGCTTGGCAGCCGGCGGCCCTGCCCTGCCGGGACGGCGCATTCGTCGATCTGCTGCCTGCCACGCAACCGCGCTTCACAACAGCACCCTTCTCAGTTTCAGCCATGTACACGGCCACGATCATCTCGGCTCTCGTCGCGGCCGCCGCGCTGCTCAGCGGCGTCGACGCCCACGGATACGTCTCCAGCCCCAAGGCTGAGAACACCGGCGGCAGCAAGTACACCAGCTTCAGCGCCGAGTTCACCGGCGCCTCGGTCGGCATCAAGGGAACCTTCAACCGCTCGCCGCAGCAAAAC
>JAMFLL010001249.1:0-18267 GCA_027475725.1 Pythium rhizo-oryzae | reverse complement strand
GCGCGAGCGCATGCGGCTGCCGCACTACGGGCTCCCGGACAAGTACCGCGTGTGCACGGTGTGCCACCACACGCTGCGCACGGCCGCGGCCGAGCTGCTGCAGCCCGGGCTCGTGCCGCGCGGCGCCGCCACGGGCAGCGCCGCGCAGCCGATTGCGCTCCAGCGGCGGTCCGACGAGCGCGGCTCGGCGCTCCACAACGGCAGTATGCTCGGCGCCGGCAGTAACAGCTTCCAGCTCGAGCGCCACGTGTCGGCGCCCGCTCGGCCCATGATGGACCACGGCGGCGGCCACCAGGACTACCATGGTATCCAGGACCAGGTCGCGAGCCTGCAGATGCAGGTCTCGCAGCTGCTCGAGCAGAAAGAGCTTGCCGAGTCGCAATTGCGCGCGCAGGCCGAGCTGCTGGGCGGCGTCGACCCTTTCCAGCGCACTTCATCGAGCGGCGGTGCAGGCGCCGCGCCGCACGTCGGACGCCGCGATCGGCTCAACTCGGTGCCCATCAAGCTGCCGGGCGCCGCCGGCTCGTACCAAGGCTCGAACGGCGGCGGACTTCCGCCGGCGTACGGCTCGTACGACGTGAACGCGCGGCTTACCCGGTCCACCGAGTCGTCGGAACGCGAGGTCGAGATCGAGTACGGCGCGCTGTCGATGAGCTCGGCCGTGCCGGAGCCACCGACGTCCACCGAGTCTGGGCCCGTGGACGCGATGGCGCGCCTCCAGGAAGACCTTGGCAGTATGTCGTTCGTGTCGTCGTACTCGGAGTTTGACGACCGCTCGACCGAAGTGTACGACGACGACGACTACGATCCGAACGGCAACTTTGCTGGCCACAGCGGCGTCCTAGAAGAGGGCGAGGAAGGCGAGCTGGACGACGACGACGACGACGAGGGCGACTCGACGCTGCCCGAGGTCGAGGTGCTCGTGAACCTCGGGCTCTCGATGCTCAACAAGGGCTCCTGTAGTGCCGCGGTGCAGGCGTTCGCGCGCGCTGTCGAGATCTGCCCCGACCAGGCCGTGCTCTACGCGTACTTGGCCAAGGCCCACTACGCCGACGACAATCTGGACGACGCCACGGTTGCGCTCACCAAGTCGCTCGAGCTCGAGCCGTCGGCCGCGAACTGGACGCTGCTGGGCAAGATCCTGTTCGAGAAAGGGGACCACGAGAAGGCCATCGAAGCCTACCAGAAGTCGTTAGAGTACCAGAATGCCGCCTCCTCCTAAACTGCGAGCACACGCGATCCACACACATACCGTGAGTTCTTCGTTATATTGCGCGTCATTGAGTTCCTCTGTTGTGGTCTCATCATCGTCGTGATCTGGTGGTCTTCTGTGTGTCTTTGTGCTGGTCAGATACGGCTCCTCGCTCTTGCATTCCGGTAATAAAAGCATCTTGTCGGTTTGGGTAAACGCGCGTAAAACGCCCGCCGCCCGTGAAGAGGCGGCAGTGGTGGGTGTTCCGTGACCGCGCCATGTTGTAGATCCTCTCGAGCTCCACAATCCGAAGCAACAGGAGCTGAACACGAGTTGAAGCCAGTCGGCATGAGCGAACGAGACACCGCGAGCGTCGTCCACGCCGACGTGGACGACAATGTGGAAGACGACGCGGGCGACGAGGAGGAGATCGAGGAGCCGGCCAAGAGCCCGCTGAAGAGCCCCGTGTTGGTGCCGCAGGCGTACCGTTCGGTCTTCAACGAGACGCTGGCGCCGCCCAATGCGCCGCTCGCGCGCGTCGTGCGCCCGCCCGTGGACTTCCCACCGGAGTCCAAGCGCGCGCAGCTCATCGAGGACGCCGAGGTGGACCTCGAGCAGGACATGGACGAGCTCGAGCGTGCGGTCCACGAGTACAACGTTGACTTCCAGCGCCGCATCGTGAGGTCACTTGCTGAGGAAGAGAACCCGAAGGCTAACTCACTGGGAGCTCATACCGTGGTAAACTGGCGTGTATGCTGACAGGATGAAGTCAAGGCGCGCGGTCGCGTGCTGGAGACGCAGATCCGCAGCGAGTACGAGGCCATGGAGGAGTCGATGAACCAGCTGCAGCACGCGTTCACACGCAGCTTCCAGGCGGCGTTTCTCGGGCTCGAGCAGAAGACGCTGTCCCACTTTGCGCGTGTCGAGGCCAACGACGTGACCAACCAGGAACGCAGGTACGGGAGGCAGACAACGTGACGGAGTACAGTCGAATACTCTGATGCTGATGTGGCGACGCAGCATTCGCGAGTGCGAGGGAGACGCGCGCCATTTCTTCTACTCGACCGTGCCTGAGATCATGGAGAATCTCCAGGGCACGATCACGCGCAAGCTGGAGAAGAACCACGAAACGTTCGACATCGAGAACGCCAAGACCCGCAAGCGCGAGCGCAAGACGCTGTCGATGATGGAGGCAAACGAGACGCGCACCGACGCCAACTTCGCGACCGAGCGCGCGCGGCGGCAGCTAAAGTTCCGGGAGCGCGAGGAGGAGTTCCATCACGTCATGCGTGTCGACAACCGCGCGAGCGAGGCCCAGCAGGGCCACTACGTGGACGTGCTCGTGAGTCTGCAGACGCAGCTCGGCGAGGAGCGCCGTGTGCGGCAGAAAGAAGATCTCGATGTGCTCGATAAGCTCGGCGAGTCGTTCCACCGGCTGCAGGCGAGCATCCTGGAGAACTTGGGTGAGGAGGCGGCGTGAATAGAGTGTGCCTTGTAGGATGATCATCCGCGCTGGCCAATCGTGTCGTAGAAGCGCAGCACACGCGGGTCCGCGAGTAGCAGCCGCCGCTCGTCGAGACGGCGCTTGAGCCGGAGCCCTTCGAGCGAGCGCACGCGCGAAAGCGCGACGTACGCCTGGCCGAACTCGAATACGCGGCTGAGGTCGAGCACGGCCGCCGGGAACGCGAGCCCCTGCGACTTGTGGATGCTGATGGCCCATGCGAGCGCTAGCGGCAGCTGGCGGCGTGTCGCGAGCACGGCGTCGGCAACGCGCACGGGGAAATCTTCCTGGCCGACCACCTCGGTCGAGCCGTTGGCAAACTTGACGATCGGCAGGTTGGTCTGCGGCGAGAACGCGACGACCACGCCGCGGCAGCCGTTCACGAGCCCGGCCGCCGGGTTGATCGACTTGATGAGCATCACGCGCGCGTTCTCTGCAAAGATCAATTGGGAGCAAACGTGAGTGCTGTGTCTCCGCGTGCGCGAGAGAGATGAGTATCCGGTCCAGACACGTACTCTTGAGTGAGAGCGTGGGCGGCGCTGGGCAGCTCGTGAGGAAGTCCTTGCGACCCGAGTCGGCCGAGACGTAGTTGAACTTGCGCCCGGCGAGCGCGTCGAGTCGCTTGTTGTTGGTCTACACATCCACGAAGCACAACACGATCGGTTAGTTCGCCGTCCTCTTAAGCCTGCATCCCTACAGAGACAACCTCCACGCACCTCTAGTACGTCCTTGTTGTGCGTGAAGATGCGGATCGCATCGTCATTTGCGTCTGCGTCCTCGTCCTTGTACTGCGCGTTGAGCCGCGCGATCATCGCGCTCGTCGGCGCGCCCACGCGTAGCGCGTTGAGGATGTCGACAAACTCCGAGTTGGTCTGGCGGAACACCTGCGTGAGCGACACGACGTCGCGCACACCACGCTGCCACGCGCGCGAGTCGAAGCAGAGCGACGGCGCGGACGCCGAGGACGACGACGCCACCGGTGGCAACTGGAAAAAGTCGCCCGAGAGCACGAGCTGGATCCCGCCGAAGAACTGCGTGCGCGCCTCGGGCCGCAGCTCGCGCGCGAGCTGCTCGAGCAGGTCGAAGAGGCGTCCGTCGAGCATCGAGATCTCGTCGATGACCAGCACGTCCACGGCGCGCCACCGCTGGAGCGCGTCCTTCTTGTGCTTGATCTGCACAGCCAACTGCTCCGCGTCGTCCGTGACCGTGGCGCGCGCGTCGAGCCCGGCAAAGTGGTGGAGCGTCATGCCGCCGATGTTGTACGCCGCGATGCCCGTGGTCGCGGTCGCGAACACGCGCTTGCCGCGCACATAGTCGCGCAGCGGACCGTGCGCTGAAAGGATCTGCTGCAGCAAGAACGACTTGCCTGTGCCGGCCGAGCCCGTGAAGAACACATTGCGGCGCGCCGCGATGAGCGCGAGCACACGCTTCTGGTCCGCCGTAAGCGGACTGGACGGTGGTGGAGCTTGTGATTGCGCGCGACCGGACAAGGCAGTGGCAGCGGTGGATGTGTCGGGCCGCCGGCGGCGCTTGGTGGCTCGCCCGGGTGAAGGCACGAGTGGCGGCGGCGACGCCCATCCGCCAGGCAGGTTCGATCGATCGGTCAGTGGTCGGCGGCCCGACGCCGCCGCGAACGCCGGATCTTCACCGTCATGATCGTGATACGATCGCGACCGCTTCGCTGTGACCAGCGGTCTGGTCGGTGGTGGTGGGGGCGGCGCCGCCAGCTCGAGACTCGCGAGCGGCGACTTGGGCTGCGCGCCGAGCCGCAGACAAAACTGGACGAGGGACACGAGCTGCCGCGGGTCGGCGCCGCGCACGTTGAACTGGTAGATGCGCGCGGCGTCGCGGCGGATGAACGACATCTTGCCGTCCTTGACGAAGCGGAAGTAGAGCTCGTAGCGGTCCGACTGGAGCTTGAGCGCCTTGCGCAGCGGCGCCGCCGGCGCCAGCGAGGCCACCTCGACGCCGCTGCGGCGCCTCGCGAGCGCGGCGCTGGCGCACACGATGGTCACGCGGTTGCGGCCCGAGGCGGCGTCGGCCTCCTGGTACTCGAGCTCGCAGAGCAGCGCAGTCGGCTCCATTGGCGTCCGGAGCGCTGCGATCGGCGGGTGCACTTTTCGTGTGGAGACGAGGAGCTCCCAAAAAACGCCCATTTGGATTTTCGCGTTCGAAGTTTTGAATGCCGCGGGTTCGAAATTTGATGTAACGACATTCTGTCGGTTTGTATCCGATAGGTTGCGTGTCGTGAATGTCGAAAACTGTCGATTTGGTCGAGAATAGAAATCGGCGCGTGCCGTCGAAGTTGCGGTCTCAACAACATTCGCCTCCAACCTCGTGCGTCATCGCGCCACGCAGCCCGCGCGGCGCCATGGACTACTACCGCGTGCTCAACGTGTCACGGTGAGCCGGGCGCTCGCGCTGTCCGGGGTCCGTGGTGGCCACTCTCAACCAGCTCATTTTGGCTCGATGTTGCGTCTCAGGAACGCGACGGTCAAGGAGATCAAGCACGCGTACCTCAAGCTCGGTGCGTGGCGAGCGACCTCGGCGGCGCTTTGGCTTTTGTAGTACATGGGGAGGTCGCTAACGCCGAGTGTGACGTGGCCCACTACAGCTAAAACGCTGCATCCGGATGTCACGGGCAACGATGAGGTATGTGTGTTTGCGAGGGTTAAAGAAAGGTGGAGTGCATTCGTTCAATGACAGCATTGGTGTCGACTGCCGCCGACTAGAAAAAAGCCGAGCTCTTCAAGCAGGTGAGCGAGGCCCACGCCGTGCTGTCGGACACGTCGAAGCGGCGCCAGTACGACGCCTCGCGGCCCACGCAAGGGTACGGACAGCAGCCCACGGGCGCGAGCGGCTGGCATCCGTACGCGTCGAGCGGCGGCGGCGCCGCCAGCTTCCGCCAAGGCAGCAGCGGCAGGCTGTATGGCATTGACGAAGAGGTGTGGCTCGCGCACCACTATGGTCCGAACGCCGCGCGGTACGGGCGCGTGCACCGCAACTACGGCATGAACATCGTGGAAGACCGGATAGAGAAGGAGCACGAGCGTATCGCCAAGTGAGACTGCGCATTTGCTATGGTGCTGCTGTGGTTTCTTCTGACGCTTGGGTTCTGGTGTACTATTCAGAATGACCAAGCACTATAAGCTGCGCTCAACGGCAGCGTACTTTATGCGGCGTGACGCGCGCATCAAGAAGCAGGCCGAGGAGGAGGCAGAGCGGCGCAAGAAAGAGGGCAAAGGCGACGACGACGACAGCGACAGTAACCTCAACGGCTGCGTCATCTCATAACAGTTTGCCTCTGTATGTAATACCAAAACGCGATTCGATCATAATTGCTCTCACGGAAAAGGAGCGTGTATGGCTCAGATTCTACGTTTACTTTTGCGTGGGGTCGACGTGGAGCAGCGCCGCCGGCAGCGCCTGCATGCCCAGCGCGTATGAATACAGCCGCGCGTCGATCGCGTCGCCGTGGGCCTCCTGCCGCTCGAGCAACCACGGCACGAGACCGTCAAACGGCGCGCGCACGACTTGGATCATCTCGTCGTCCTCCAGGTGCTGCTCGGGCGTCGCATGTTGCTGGTTTTCAAGCCGCACTTGCATGAGAAGCAAGCGGCACTTGCCGTTTGTGATGCCCTGGTCGTTCACCATGGGCGGCCCCATGTGGAGCACCCGGGACGCAACATAGCCGGTCTCTTCCGCCAATTCACGGATCGCCGCCGCCTCGGGCGCTTCGTCGCCGTCGATGAGGCCCGCGGGCAGCTCGATCACCCATTTGCCTACGGGCGGCCGGAACTGGCGGATGAGGATGACCTCCATGGGCGCCTGCGCGCGCGTGAGGAACGGGAAGACCACGACGGCATCGCACTTGTCGACGATGCTCGGCTCTGTGCTCGTCGTATCGCGTGCTCCGCTGGAGCTGAGCTGTGGGTAGGTCGTGGTGCGCTCCAGCCCCGTCCACTTGCGCTCGCGGCCGCGCTGGTCCAAGAAACGGATCGTCTTGAGCCGCAGCCACGGGTTCTCGAAGATGGTCTCCTGCGCGACCACGCGCGGCAGATGGCCCTCCGTGGCGCCCTCGCGCTCCGCTGAGGAATTGAACGCGCGTGCCTGGAGAGCAGACAGTCGCCCGCACGATGCACTGGCATTGCACCGCGACGTCAGCGCGCGAGCCGCGCGTCGCGCGAACGTCCGCGGCGGCGTCGCCAGCGCCATCCCTCGCGGTCTTGAGATCCGTGCGCCCCAGGACTTATCCCCATCGTCGTGGCGCAAACGTCAACTTATTCGGGCTCGACAAGGTTAACTATAAGTTCCTAACAGACAGTTACTACCCAGCACAATCGAACCGCTCGACCATGATCACCTATCTCAGTTCTTCTTGGACGCACTCTCCACCTGGATCGCGACGGTGGTCGCGGCCTGCACGTTGAAGTACGCCGGGCACACGACGCGCACGTCGAGCTCGTACGCGCCCGAGATGCCGGGGCCTTCGAAGAGCAGCTTGTGGGGCACGGACTGCGCGAGGCTCTTGATCTTGGCGGCACCGTAGAGGCGGCTCGTGGCCTTGTCCACGACCAGCAGCCACAGGTGCTCCTTGCGGAACTCGCTCTTGGGGTCCAGCTCGTCGTAGAACGTGCTCGCCAGCGGAGCCGAGGCGCCCGCAGCGACGTGTTCACGCGAGATCGTGAGCTGCAGCGTGATCCAGTCGCCCGGCTGGATGTTGGCTTCGTCCAGCACGGCCATCGACACGTCCGAAAGCGCGAGCCGCGGCAGCTCGGCGCCCTCGTAGAGACGCGCCTTCTGGTCACGAAGGGCCTCCTCGTCCGGCACGAAGCTGCCCTGCGCGATGCTCGAGAGGAGCGCGAGCGTGCGCGTCAGCGTGAGTGCCGGGTACGCGCGCTTCACCGAGTGCTCGGCCACGAGAGCGGCGAAAATCTAAGGAACAAAACAATCATGTGAACTATGAGTCCCGACACGCCTCGCACTGTTCGACCAGTAAACGTACATCAACGAGGTACGGCAGCTCCAAGAGCACTTTGCGCAGTCGAATGTCCACTGTGGTGAAAACAAGGCCGCGTTAGAGTGAGGAGCCGTCAAATCCAAGCAACAACGGTCAGAAACGTACGCCACGCCGGCTTGGGAACGCCCGTGAGCTTGTTGCGGCGAAGGTACTGGTACAGCGCGATCATGTTCTCTCTGACGGAATACGAGCAAGTTAGATGCATGACTCGACATCGTGACGCCACGTCGCACGTCAGGAGGAATAATGGTATACTGTACCTCGCGATCGCGTCGGGGTGCTTCTTGATGCGCGTAAGGATATCCGCCGGCAGCGCCTTGACACTCTCCATCTTCTTCAAGATCTTGTCGTGCGCCTTGGAGCGCTGCACAGCCTCCTGGACGTCGGCCTCGCCGCCGGCCGTCGTTACCATCTCGTCGCACGAGAGCAGCAGCTCGACAATGTCGTGGACGCCCATCTTCTCGTGGAAGCGCTCAAGGAAGTCGGCGGCTGTGCGTCGCGACACTTGCGTACGGTCGCGACGTCCGCTTGACTTGTGGAGCGAGTACACAACGAACGCGATCACACCAAAGACAATGACGAAGTACACCAGCACGAACAGCGCAGAGCTGCTGCTGGCGCCGCCGCCTGTGAACCCAGAAAACGCGAAGTCCAGGAGCCTCGACTGCGGTCCGTCCGGGTGGCCAAACTTGCGGTAGTTCTCGATGCCCTTGGCGTCCGTGAGCGCCTCGTAGGCCTTGGTGACGCGCGTGA
The DNA here is from genome assembly GCA_027475725.1 of Pythium rhizo-oryzae. Taxonomy (NCBI): domain Eukaryota; phylum Oomycota; class Peronosporomycetes; order Pythiales; family Pythiaceae; genus Pythium; species Pythium rhizo-oryzae. The sequence continues at coordinate 9,801 of JAMFLL010001249.1, read as the reverse complement.
ACAGCGTCTGCGCCGTGCGGTTGCCCGGGTTCTTGTCCGGGTGGAGCTCGCGGCCGAGGCGGCGGTAGGCCTTCTTGATCTCGCGCAGCGACGCGCCGTCTGAGATCTTGAGGATCTCGTACGGGTCGAACACGCCCGACGTGTCGACGTTCTGCAGCAGCTGCAGGCACTTGAGCAGCGCGGCGACCGCGAGCGCGAGCGCCACGGCGTTGGCCGTAAAGTACGCGGACTGGAGCAGCTTCTTGGGCTGGCGCAGCACGCGGTAGGCCGTGTAGAGCGCCGAGGGCACGATGTAGAGGCAGAGCATGACGCTCGCGAACGAGTAGAACGCCGCCTCCGACTCGGAGAGCATCGCCGCGTCCGCCATTCTGGCTCCCGCGGTGGTCAAGACAGGGGAGATGGCGCCACGCAAGCGGGGATCACACGGCACGAGAGTGACACTCCCGCGTTTGAAGAACGTATGGGATGTTCTATATGTTCTTCTACCGAGGTATTTTGTTTCAGTGGGCCAATGTCACTATCACAAATTGGATGTTGAAGCTGACTCGAAGAACAAGAGATGGAGTTGACAAGGGGCTCCTTGGAAGCGGTCTAAAAGCGGGCGCTTACACCAGTGGCGCCGCCCGGTCCGAATGGCTCGAGTCGAGAGACACCTCCGCGCCTGACGAGTCCTCAAACGCGCGTAAAAGTAGCCGCGCACCGTCGGCTTTCAATAGCCCTCGCGTGTACGCAGTGCGCGCCCGTGAAACACCACGAAAGTCAAGTACGGGCTGGACAAACTTAGACGCCTTGTCGTTGGGACGGCGACAAGAAACTTACGAAAAGGAAGCGCGCGCCAGAAATAAACTCGGCGGCGTCTAAATGAAGCGTCGAACACTATCCTAATAGACCGCGCTGATCAACGAAGGACGAAATAACGCCCCACTAGAGGCTATCAATACGGGCTCCCACAGCCCGTAGCAGCAGCGTCAGCACGCAGCACGAACGATATTTATAGAGGTGCACCACTGCGCGCGCGCTTTTGTTTTGCTGTGCCTCACTGGCCCTCTCGGTCTTGCGCTGTTGCCCATTACGAATTTCGCCTTCGACCTGCGTGGCCGCGCCCAGGGAGCGTTAGACGCATTGCACTGCTCTTATACTGGAAGGAGGTCTCGCCGGTTAGTCCTCTTTCCAGAATGTCCACACCGCTCAAGGCCCTGCTGCAGGAGCGGCTCCGTGCCAAGATCGTGCGCCAGGGAGACGAGGACGAGGTCGTGGTGACCGACGGCGCCGCGCCGCTGGTCGACGCTAGCGAGTACATGGTGCCCTCGCCGCGCGGAGCCTCGCGGGGAAGAGGCTACACAACCACGGCCGCGGCGTCTAACCGGCGCAGCCGCACTCCAAGTGAGCCGCTCACGTTTGGCGACGAGCTCCGGCCCAACGCGCGCAACTACGACTACGCGTACCACTCGGAGCGAGGTACGGCCAGAGACGACGCCTACGACGGCGAGGACGGCTACCGCCGCCGCCGCAACGACGACGCCCACGCAGTGCGAGCAGCCAGCCCACTGCGCTCTCACGCTGGCGCCAAGCGTCAGTGGCATGAGCTGCCGCACGAAGAGCGGTCGATGGGGAACGAGGAGTCGAGCTACCGCCACAAGCGACCGGCGCGTGAACGACGGGGAGCGCTCGAGCGGCAGCCAGTGCAGCACCGGGCGCCTTCGCCACCGCCGCTACCCGACATGCCGCGCAAGAACTACGACCTGAGCAGCGCGTACCAGCGGTACCGAGAACTGAGCAGCAAGCGAGGCTACGCGTCTCGCACACCAGCATTTCCGCCACGAGACGGTGACCGGGACGAGTTCGATCCCATCTCGACTTCGTGGTCCAGCAGTGAGCTCACCCGGTCAGCGAGGCCCTTCGCGTTCGACGACGAGGACTACGCACCGGATCATCGACGTGGAGACTCCTACACGCAACCGGTTGAGCGTCGGGCGGCGCGGTGGCACAGTCCGACGCGGAGCGCTGTGCGATCGACTACTCCGGTCGATAGCAACTTGAAGGCTGGCATGTCTGAGACCAACGGACCACTCCTGTACTCTGGTGGCCGAGATTGCTACCCGGTGGAGCACATCTCGCCCACGTACCGCAGTGCCGCGATCTCGCCTCGTGCTGGGTCTGTTGAGCGCCGCACAGCTTCACCTTGTGTCTCCTCGCGCTTTTACGAGCCCTTTACTGCCCCTCATCAGGCCGAGAGCGAGAACAGGATTGTTTTCCGCACTGCAACCAGAGCACCACGCTCCCCGCGGAACCGCCAGTTCCTCCGACATGAAGCCACAACGGATGATGCGTCGCCCTCCAGACTTCCCGACAGCTCTCGGGGTTTCGACAGTAAGCTTTCGCCAGATAGCCATCAAGCCGCAAAGGTGAGTTTAGATCGGATGAGCATTTCCTGCGGGAATGAGCTCCTTGCTTAGCGATTTTGTGTACATGACGTAGGATTTCGTGGAGAAGCGGCAAAAGCGCTCTTCGCAGGGTACACCGCGCACGATGGCAACGCACCGGTGGCTGCAGTCCATGGTTGACGCTCGGCGAGAGGCCAAAGACGACGACACGTCCACGGCAACGCGTGCCGACAGCCCGTCTGCGCTGCCCGAGTCGGCGGACGCAGCGGCCGACGACGTCTACACTCGTAATGACGCATTGGCCAAACCCGCGACGTCCCACCGCTATGGCAACCGACGCAGCAGCCATGAGGCGGTGCTTTCGCCCGTGTACTCGCCGCCGCGGTACGCGTCGACAGCGTCGGCGTTCTTCTCGTCCGCGGTGTGACGTGGTCCGTCACATGTACCCATGTCTATTCGTTAAAATATCCCATAAAGCATCATCTTCAACTGTAAATTATGAATAGCTCACTTCCGTGGAAAAGATCCAAACCGCCACGAAGCGACAGAGACCACAAACGCTCCTTTGAACCATGCGCGTGGCCATGCAAGTGCTCATGGCGCTCACCGCGAGCCTCGTGCTGCTCAGCGGGCTCGTGCACCTCACGGGCACAGCCGACGCCATCGCACAGGGCCTCGACTCGGCGCCGCCGTCCGCCCACCTCTTGTTGCGCCTGGAGGCCGCGCCGCCATCCTCGTCGTCCTCGTCGCCTCCCGAAGACCCCTCGCAGTCCATTGTGCTGCAGCAAGTGTACGCCGCGTTTGGCGAAAACATCCTAGAGAACGACCGCAGCGACGGGTCTGTGACCGTGAAAATCACGTACGAGGGCAAAAACGTGGAAGAAGGCGGCTACGTGCCCATGCTCAAGGTACGGAAGAGTCCCCGCTGCATATTCATCATCGGATCTGACTGACCACCGATGCACTTGAACAGGCGTCGAGTCCCCCTGCCGTCACGGTGAGCGACACCAAGGGTACCAGCGGCGTCTACTACACATGGATTCTGATCGACGTCGATGCGCCCAAGCCGGAAGAGCCATCCCACGCGCCGTTCTTGCACTACATTATCGGGAACCTGGACCCGTCCGGCACGCAGACGCCATTGCCAGTCGTGTCGTACTATCCCGTGTCTCCGCCTGAAGGCACCCACCGCTATGTCGGGCTGCTGTACGCGCAGACCGAGCTCTTTGATGAGAGCGATGCTCGCCACCTTGAGCACAAGCTGGGCAAGAAGCGCGTGCTCTTCGACGTCAGCAAGTTTGCAGACAAGAACGACCTGGCGTACGTCAAGCGTTCCTACTTTTACTCGAGTCCGGCTCGCACGTCCAGCGGCTAATGGACTGGGCTGGACGTCACTTTACTGCTTCATTTGTTGCCGGAGCTGCTGGAGTAGCTGCGCCTGCGAGACCGGTAGCTTGCGTAGCTCGTCGCTAGATAACCGCAGAATCTTGTCGTACCGTTTGGCAAACTGGACGGTTTGTTGTTGTGCACCCGACAGCTTTGCGACGTGGCTCTCTGGGATCCTGGCCAGTTTGATCAGCATCTCGTGCTGGTCTGGCGGGAAAATACCTGGGGAGTTGGGCGTCATCACTGGAGTGGGCGGCGCGGGCGTCTCAGGTTGCGCTGCCACTGGGTGGAGCTGGCCCGCGCTAAGCTGGTCGATCTTCTGCTGGGTCTTCTTACGCGCGAGCTGCACGAACGGCGTCGGCGGCAGGTGGTTCTGAACCACAACAACCAGAAGGTCAGCTTCACACCTCAACATTAATAGGAAGGGAGTACGTACGAGTCGCCCTTGCAGGTACTTGTCCGACAGTGAGCGCTGCAGCCGTTGCACGCGCCGTGGCGACGCCATCGCGTCACGTGGGAGCTGCTCGAGCTCCTCCTGGACGTCGCGAAGCGCCTTCTTCGCCGTCACGTCCGGGTCCTCTGCACCATACACGGCGACTGGTGGTGTCCTCACAGCTCCTGCCGAGGTTGCTGCAGAGCGGAGAGAACTCGGAGGCGGTGCTTAGGGGGGCGGTGGAATCACCCGCGCTCCGACGACCGGAGCGAGCGCCAGGCTCTGCGCGAACACGCTTTGAAGAGGTGTCGATGCGGTGGCATTTGCCGTGGAGCGCGGTCTGTGGCTGCGTTCGTCTGACGCCGAAGATTGATCTGGAAGCAGCTGCGGGGCGGACCGTTGCGCTATCAACGCTGGCGCTTGTGTGGGAGGCGGCCCCTGCGTTGGGCGTGGCGGTTGCCGTGTCGCGTAGATTGTAAGCAGCGTTTCGTCCAGCAGCGACAGCGCTGTGTCTCCGTCCTGGTTACTTGGAGATCGTGTCACCAGCTCATCGACGGTGGCGATCCGCGCGGGCTTCCCGGCCACCTGCACTCGTGGCACTGAGAGCGCGAGCCCTTGCGGCTCGTCATACTGGCTCAGCTCTGCCGCCAGGTCGAAGAGGCTGCCCATGGGAGAGTCTCAGGACGTCAAGTGGCGAGAACGTGGTCAAAAACGACAAGGCAGCACAGGACATCTTGTGGGATGCTGGTTATTCTGGAGCGTGAGGAGGGAGAGAGGGAACGCGATGAAAATAGGCCCTTGGCTCCTCGTGATGGGTGTGGCGGTAGAGCTGGCGCTCTGCCGTGAGGCGGAAACAGAAAGTGGTCTTTCGCGACGCCCATAGAGACACCGTCCGAGCGGAGGTCGTCTGGTTCCCATCACCGCGCCGACAATCACTGGACATGTCCACGCTCAACTCGTCGCAGCTCTACGTCAAGCGCAGCTCCACGCGCCTCCATGCGCCTCCTGGCGGCCACTCGAGCCTCTCGTTCGGCTCGGGCGGCTTCGGCACGACCGACGCGTCGTCGGCCGCAGCCAGCGACGCCAAGGGCGCGTACAGCGACCCGGCTGACCCTCTACCCCCTTCGTCGGCGGGCTCCTTCCGCGGCAGCGGCACCGCGTACGGCGTGTACAACCATCCGGCGAACAACCAGTCGGGTGACGGCAGCTACGGCGCGCCAGCCGCATTCCACGCGATCAAAGGGTACGCCACTGCCACGGGCAGTGCCCCCATGAGCAGCCACGGGTACTCCGGACCGGTGAGTGGACCAATGGGCGGCGCAGTGCCGTTCCCGGGCCACGCAAGTGACTCGTCCCGCCCGGCGTCGACGCAGAGCAACCTGAGCTGGGGCGAGCGCGGCTCGCAACCGCCGCTCACGTCGTCCAAGCGTGACCAGAACTGGGAGAAGAAGCGTCGCCTCTGGCTCGCGCGCAAGCAGGGCGGTAGCTCGGGTGTGGCGACGCCGCCGGGTGTGCCCGTCACACCGTACAGTCAGCTGCCGCCGCCGCCGGCGACGGGCTTTGGAGGCGGGTACTACGAGCCAGCGGCGCTCAACCCGCCGTCGCCGCTGACCAAGTTCATGGCCCAACAGAGCCACAGCAAGCCCTTCACGCCGCAGACGCCCAGCGGGTACGACCAGCCGATGGCTCCGCCCTCGTCCTACGGCACGCGGCCACCGTCGTCCTCTGGGGACTACGCCGCTCCGCCGCGTACGGCCATGCAAGGATACCGAGAGGACATGCCCGGTGCCGGGTACTCGAGTGGTGTTGGTAGTGGTGGCAGCAGCAGCCACGGCCTCCGCCCCGCTGGGGGAGCGTACTACACGCCATTGAACGCCATGGCCGGTGGCTACGGCGGTGGCAGTCCAGCATACGGCGGTGGAGCGCTGGCGCCGCCCCGCACGTCGATGCCCGGCACGGCGTTCTCCTCCGCGTCGTCGACGGCCACGACCCGTCGGCAGCCGCCTGGCGGAAGCAGCAACTGGAACCCGTACAGCTAGAGGAGAGAGAGAGGAGACTCGTGAGAGTGGAGGAGAAAGTATTATACATTTCATGAAAGTTCCACGCGGAGAGATGGTCTACGGGGGAGGCTCCCTCGCAGAGGAGGAGGGAGGGGTGCCCGCGACCGCCGCACGCCGCGTGGGTTTAAATAAGGGGGGGGTGTCTACTGTGGTGGGGGGATAAATAATGGTGCGCGGGGGCGACGACGGTTTACGCCGCGGCGTGGTGCGGCTCGAGCACGTGGCGGAACGCGCTCATGTCGAACGCGGCGGGCGCGTCCGCGCGCGACGACCGCCGGCGGCCGCGCGGCGCGACGAAAAAGTCAAAGTCGTCGCCGGCGAAGATGTGGTCGGTCGTGTCGGGCGAGTTCTGGAGCGGGAGCAGGTCGCTCTTGCGCGGCGAGTGCTTGAACGCGAGCGCGTCGTGCGCGTCGCGCGCCTCGCGCTCGAGCAGGCTCACGGCGCGCGTGTCGCTGCGGTGGAGCCGCGCGCGGTGGCGCAGGCAGTCGGCCAGCAGCGGCTCCTCGGGCGCGTAGAGCTGTTGTTGGTACTGGTGGTGCTGCAGCGCGTGGGCCTCGAGCAGGCGCGAGAGCTCCTCCTCGGCCGACGCCGAGCGCGTGAGCAGCGCGCGCGCGAGCTCGTCCAGCGCGTCGACGGTCTTGTTGCGCTTCTGGGTCTCGAGCGCCACGAGGTCTTCGCAGGCGCGGGATCGCTTCATATTCGTGGGGAATATGCTGTTCGTTGGGAGTGTTCTGTTGATGTGTTGGTTGGGGAGTCACCCAATCGTTGGGCGCCGCTAGTTCGCTTTCGAGGGCGCGCGAGTGCTGTTGGGTGAATGCTGAAATGAACTGAGAACTCGCGGGCGGAGAACAAAAAGGGAGGAGGAGGAAAGCCGAACGCCGCCTCCACCACGTGGTGGCTTTGGTTTCACGACGGGACTCGCGCGGTTGTCGACGGCGACGTTGGGAGAGTGGGCCCACGGCGGACGCAGACGAGCCGCAGATGGACGGCGAGTGGCGCGAATGGGCGACGAGCGCGAGATGAATCAAGTGGCTCGGACGGACGCGTCCGCCCAACGCCAGTCACGGACAACGGCAACGCGCCGGAGATGGGAGAAGATGCAGCCGAGTTTTACGTACTTTAGCGGAGAAATACAAACTTCAAGTAAGCTGCTTGGAGAACGCGCCAACCGCAAGACCTACACTTGGCAACGAGCCAATCAGATGGCCTAGTAGGCCCAACGAAACCCGAGCCCCTTTCCACAGGCTCAGGCCCGGCTGTGCGCACGTTTATCAGCTCCTAGAATACCTGTACCTCTGTCAATGAATATTCAACATCAATCTGGGTCTTAGACCCCGGTTTGTCGGTTTGTTAGACCTCTAATATAGTATACAAGGTGGAAACCGATCTGTGACGGATCGTGATAGGGAGGGTTGCACCACCAAAGTTGTCTCCCATGTTGAACCACGCGAGCTTCACGTTGAGTTTTGTCCAGGGCTAGGTTTGATCAAACCTCCTCAGGCGTTCGACCAGCAAGCCAAGCGCGTCGCAAAATCGCGGATCGCCTCCCCCTTTCGCTTATGTTGTGCGGTCGCAGCTCCATGCGCGCGCGTGATTGGTTCCGCGGCCATTCGGCGTATTATGGCTCCGCTTTTGAAAGGCCAGTTTGGTCGAAGTCTCAATAGAGCTAATAGCAGTTCGAACTGCAACATGTAGGTAGGCGCCAAAAGCAGATCGGCAGCCGCCAGCGCGTGCTGGTAAATTTCCCCAGACAACGCCCCGTCATCAGCTGGCTCATACAGTATTCTCACCAGCGAGCGGGTGGTCGTGCTTCTCTCACTTTCTCACGCAGGGGGAACGGACGATCCGGGCCCAAACTTCAACTGCGAGTCTATGCGGCGCCTCATCATTCAACTTGAACCGCGGAGAGAGGTGCGAGATTTTTTGGTTTTCCTGGAAGGATCGGTCGAAACGTGTGCAAAGAGAAAGCGAGCAACGCAGTGGTGCTGCGTTTTGGTGGCGCAAGAGAGGATCGGCAGAGCGCGGTGCGCTGGCGCCGAAATTTTCGAGTTCAGCCATAATTGTGGATCAACCTTTCTATTTCGATAAATTAAACACGCATCGGCTTGAAGCGGGTATGCATTTTGTCGGACTTTTGATTGAAGTTGGTTGTCAAGGGAACATTCAGCGGGGTGAACCAAGATGCTGGCGCGTGCTGCGTCACCACGCACCAGGTGAAGTTGGCTCACTTCAACCACCTCGTTGATGAGCCAGGAACGTCTTTTCGGATGTCTACCGGTGTACCGGTATCGGGCCCAACGAAACGGCTCTCGTCGTTTCGTGCTGTAGATGAACGGCTTCAACGTGACGCCGCACGAGAGATTGTTCTCCACAAAGAACACGGTTCCGCAACCTTTGAGGGTTCCACCCACAGCAACCGGATCGCCCAACTTCAAACCGAGGGAGTGACGGAGCCCCAGTCAAATGGACCGTCAAACGCCGCTTTGTATCAGTACGGGTAAAACAAACGCAAAAAACGGTCTATCCGCCTGGCGTTGTTCCAGGTTGACGCAGCGCTACACACCGGTAAAATGTACAGGCGCTTGGATGCACACAACGGCCTTGCATGTTCCTGTCGATGGGGCCAAGAACGGAGAATAAGTACTAGAGTAGATATAAAAACGTAGGAAGGCGGTAAACACTCCAGACCGGCGTCTGGCGTCGACGCCGGCAGACGTGTGGAGTATGTTAAACTGCGTGTCTCTGATGTTGTACCAGAGAGCGAGTGTGCTCGCGATGCCAACGGCGTGGACGCGCCGTGTGTGTCGATGCGTCCGGGAAACTCTGTGCTACTGCCGACAGTACATCTAGACCCGGCGTCGAACGTGTCCCACATGCGGATCTATTAGAAAAGACCAATTATTATGGGATGCCAACCACGACTCGCGTGGGACAGCTTCGTTCTCGTCTGATTCCATGATGTTGAACAACACGCATGCTTGTCTCTGCGTTCGCTGTCCCCACGTCTTTCTCGCCCTCTCAACTGGCCGGCGCGCTGACCGCGCCGTCGGACGCGCCGCCGTCGACGCGGCCCACGGGCGACGTCGTTTCGGTTGGAGTGAAGGAGGCGTTCTTCGTCGGTGGCACGACCGCCTTGCTCTCCGCCGCTGGCAGCAGCTGAGCCACGTCCGTGTGGCCTGCGGCTAGCGCGCGCCCACGCGCCGTCTGGCCCGCTGCGTCCGTGACCAGCGCCAGCGCGCTGTCATGCGCCACCAGCAGCGCCACGCTGGCGGCGCGGCCGGCGCTCGCCGCGATGTGGAGCGCCGTCTCGCCTTCGCGGGTCGTCCAGCGGGCGTCCCTTCCCTCAGCGTCCAGCAGCGCGGCCACCACGTCCTCAGCGCCGGCGTACGCGGCAAAGTGGAGCGCGCGCCAGCCGCGGTACTCGCTCGCGGCCGCGGCCGCGCCGTGCGCGAGCAGCACGCGCACCACGTCGAGCGACGGCGCACACGCCGCCAAGTGGAGCGGCGTGCGCCGGAAGAGCCGCGTCTCGACGCTGTTG
>JAMFLL010001248.1:0-18271 GCA_027475725.1 Pythium rhizo-oryzae | reverse complement strand
ACCGCCAAGAAGAACGGCTTCTTCATGATGATCGAGGGCTCGCGCGTGGACCACGCCGGCCACTCGAACGACCCGGGCACCATGGCCAAGGAGGCCATCGCGTTCGACGAGACCGTCGGCGTGGTTAAGGACTTTGTGGGCTCGCATGACAACGTCGGTCTCATCTCGGCGGCCGACCACGGCACCGGCGGTCTCACGCTCGGCAGCGGCACGCTCTACGAGTGGCACCCGAAGGAGCTCCAGGAGCAGAAGGCGTCGACCGAGTTCATGATGAACAAGCTCACGCCGGTGCTCAAGGGCTGCACGGACAACTCGACTTGCAAGGCCTCGCTCCTCTCGACCTCGAAGGACCTGATCAAGCAGTACACCAACGTCAAGAACGTCAACGAGACCAAGGCACTTGAGGAGGAGATCGGCAAGGCCGTGGACAAGACTCGCGACCTCAACAACGTCATGATCGCACTCGGTCACATCATCTCGAAGCCGGCCCTGATCGGCTGGACCACGGTCGGCCACGTCGGCACGGACGTCGACCTCCACTGCATGGGCCCGCACGTGCTCGAGCGCTTGTGCAAGGGTCTCCACGAGAACACCTACATCAACAAGATCATGACCAACTACCTCAACCTCGGCGCGCGCCAGCAGGCCGAGACCCTGCGTCTCCGCAACTTCACGACGCTCGAGTGGTCGCCGCAGTCGGCCCACCACTAAACGTGCCGACCCTCCTCCGTCGTCGTACTCGTCAGTGGCTTTCCGCCTCGGCAGTTGGAAGAGATCGCATTCTTCTGCGCGGCGTCGTGGCGGCTTGGCTCTCCCTTTCTTGACTCTTCGGTCTCGCGGCTGTAGCATGCGGATGTAGTCCTCAGTCTCGCTCGCTTGCTGGCCGTGTGGCCCTGCGTAACCACCACTGAATACACCCTTTTTCATGCGTTCGGCGGATGTTCATGAGCAGTGTTTCGGGTCTTGGACGGATCTGTTGTTGCGGGAAGGCGGCGGATTGACGAATGAGTGGATTGCGGAGCTGCCTGGACTGAAAAGACCGATCAGGTGGTCGCTCTCGCCGTCGGAGAAGCCGCCGTCGGAGACCGAGCAGCCTCATCGACTTCATCGAAGTGTTAGTAGCCGCCACCGGATTCACGCCAGCGCCGTTCTCGACACGTGCCGTCTCTTAGGAAGCGAGCGGATCGAGCTCGCCCACGTCCGAATCTGGACGATCTCCATGCCCCAAAACCCACACCTTACGCGTCGCGCGCTGGCCATAGCGTCGCTTCTTGCGCGAGTGATGCCTGCGTGACTGGCTTAGCATTTCTATGTGGTGGCACAACTAGCGGCTGATGCACTTCGCCGGCCATCGTGCTTGAAGTCTGAAACGTCATCATCACGCCAAAACTGGGATACGTCCCCCGCTGCCCTTTAAACTCCCGTTTCCAGCGCGAGTAACAGATTGATGAATTCAAACACGCACGTTCCACGCACTCTCCGTTTGGCCATCTATCACCATCTCTCAAGCCCTCGTTGTTTCCCTCGACCAACCATCAGCACCTTTCTCTTGGCATGTACGGACCCGTTATTTGTTTGGGTTATGCGAGACTGCGCTACTCATGCTGTCTTGCGACAGGTCGTGGAGGGATTAGTGAGGAACAAACCGCGATGAGCAAGGAGCGTAAGCGCGATCGGTTCGCACATTGGATCCGGCACTTGGTCGGCGAAACCCCACCAGCTTGCACGCAAATGTCGTTCGACGACCGTCGTCGCAGCAGCGATTCCTCGCGCGCATCAACGCCGGAGGTATGCGGTGACGCCGGCAATGTGGAGCTCAATGAGACTCATGTTTAGCGATTTTTTTGTCGTAACCTCTAGAAGATTCCTCCACAAGCCAAACTGACAACGATTCCACGGCCGTGATCTTCGACTGGCAGGAAAACAACGTTATCGCATTTGTCGCCGCCGCAAACCGCTTGGCCACGGACCAAGCTTATCCGCACCAAGCGCCACCGTGGATCCTGACTCGACCGGGGCCGGGGCCGGGGGCGATGACGGTGAGCTCCTTCATTGACGACGTGATCTACGCACTGCAGGGCTTTGCTGGTGGCCGTTGTGGCCATGTGATGCTCGCGCCGAACAACCAGAGGGAGTATGGCAAGAACATGCTTGCGCTGGGGTCGCTTTAGAATGACGTCTTTCTCCAACGTGCAATGGAGGAAGCACAACCAGTCGGACAAGGCGGCGCGCGTCATCTTGCGGAGACGTACCACCTGACGGACAGCAGCCACCGACCACAACCAAACCACCTACAACCACCCGACCGTGATGGACTCCCGCTTCGGTGCATGTTTTGCTGATGTAATCGAGATCACGAGGCAACACCGCTCACCAGGACCAGGTTACCTCGAATCCTCGGCCACGACGCAAGCTGGGAAAGCGGCGTTGTTGGTCGAAAATACAAAATCACACACATCACATTTCATGTTTCGAGGCGATCCGCCCGAAGAAGCGCATCTCGGAGGGGTTGCGTTTGGTGCCACGCGACGCGCCCAACTGCTTTCTCCACTTTGGCGCTTACGATAAACATGGCTCATCTTCTCCTCGACTTCAATCGCTTTGTTTTCATTCATCACATCGCTGGTCCGATACAAGCCTGTGCACCACTATACAATCGAGTAGTCCGGCAGAATCTCGGCACTCCCATTCAGCGTCTGTGATTCTGCGAGCAGATACGCGGACTGCCCAAGGCGACTTCGACTCGATCTACAGCCCGCGTAATGCGTCTCAGCCCACGTGACACCGACAGCAACTCCCTCCACCCAATTGTGCGATACGTACCCTTGCTTTGCAACGTGGTGCGACGTCGGAGACTTGAGACTATCATTCTCGGGGACGGTACCAAACTGCTTGGAGCGATACACGAGTAGAAGGTTGCCCAGCAGATCCGTCTCGTGGAGCTCGCTGCGACTGACACGCTGCGTCGAAGCCAAGTACGCGACGTTTTCATGGAGCATCGTCACGCCACGCTCAAAGCCGACGCTGCCGTCCGGGTACAGCGTGTGGCAGCCTGCGCCCTCACTGGTGTTGCCGATGGTCGAGAATGAGCCGTTGAAAACCATGGGGTGCGGAAACGCGAGCACCAAATGCTTGGCTAGTAGCAGCAGCAAATGGATCACTTTACCCAGCGCGCCGGCCACGATCTCGGGCGGCATCACCTCAAACCGCCCCGAGATGGGCAGCGGCAGCATCGCGATCGAGCGAAAATACGTCTTGCGAGGCATCAATGGCTCCTCGGCTGCCTCGCTCTCGGTGGCGCTCACGTCGTGAGGCACGAGACGGAAGAGCGCGAAGATCTCGCGCATCTTGTCGCCGCGCACGCGCGCAGCACTCTGACAGCACCAAGGAAAAGTGTCAGGGGAATGCATAAGCGTGCACACTCGCAGGTTCGCTCACCTGTTGCGCCCAGCTGAGCTGCAGATCCAGGCTGTCGAGCACGGGCCGGTACAGTGCCGCGACGCACTGCGCGTCCTCCTGGAGGCGCTGCTGACCGTGCTCGACGCGCTCCGAGCGCCGCTCAAACTCGCTCGTCTTCTCCACGATCGCCAGGCGCTCTATAATGCACACAAGTATTAGCTTCTACCTCTCAGATCTCTGCTTCGTGGCGTAATAGCCACGTCAACGCACCGCTGCAGAGCTGTTCGCGCGTCTTCATCACGCGCTCGGCCAGCAGCTCCACCTGCTTCATGCACACGTCCAGCCGCCGCTCGGCGTCCGCCAGCGCGCTCTTCGACTATGCACACAGTCGCATCAAACTTTCGTCTTGCATTATAGACCCGTGGGGGTGCCTTGAAGGACGTACGTTGATCGCAAACTCGCTCTTCTTGCGGAGCACGGCCACGTCCGCGTGGAGCGCCGCGAGCATCGTGCGGCGCTGCTGCAGCGCGTCGCCCGTGCAGCGCGCGCAGAGAAAGACGCTGCGCGCGCGGCGGCACAGCGCGCAGTCCGCGCGGCCGGCGGCGGAGGCCGAAGCGGCGGACGGCGCGCGCTGCATCAGCTCCGGAGGTGGCGCTTCCTCAAGAATCGTCGGAGAACAACAGTGCAACGTGAGTTCCTGTGTTGTGTGGTACGACGGTATCCGTTAGAAAGGGTGAATGAATGTTTTGGCACATGGTGAGTGAAAACAGGATTATTAGGCTTTAATCGTGATTAGATGAGGCGCAATGGCTTCACGTTGAAGGTGGGATGTGGTGGCAACCGCGATCGTGAACGGCAGAGCGCATCGTCCTTTTCTTTTGTTGGCTAGAACGATAACCCTCGGCCCTTACTCGGCTGATCAAACTTGAAACGCGGGGCCGCCGCGCTGTCGGATCGCGCAGCTTGCTGGAGAAGTTTCTCGTCAGATGAAAAGCTGACGCAGCGGAACTCGAGTGTGACGATGCGGACCGAGAATCAGTGGCTCTGCGCGCTGGCTCCTGGGCTCCACGAGGACATACGTTAGAGCGAGGCAGTGCTCGACGTCCTCCCCCTCCGGATGCGCTGCCGCCATCGCGTCCTGCATGAACGAATCGTTCTGCACGTTGAAGAGCGTGCCAGCAAACGCGCCAAACTGTCGGATATTGTTGGGGGCCAAGACCACGTAGCCGCACCTACCGCCGGCGTACTCCTCGAAGACCAGCAGCATGTCGTCGATGAACGAGTCGAGCGTGATCTCTGGGGGCCGCGTGCGCAGCCAACTCGGCGCTCGCGCCTTGCCAAGGCCGTTGGCAGCGCTCACGAACGCTGCGACGTTGTCGACTTGCCACTCCCAGAGGATGGCCGGGTTATCGTCGTCGACCGGCACCGTCGATAGGTACTGATCCACCTTCCGACACACAAAACACCATCGTTATAGCACCGGCTAGTTTGGATACCGCCAAGCGCAGACCGAAGCACACCTCGCGTGGTGCCGCGCGGAAGGAATAGACGCCGCACAGCGCCTCGGCAAACGACGCGGGCGCCATCGCTGTCGCGTGAGCTTCTGTCGACGACGCTGTGCCCCCGGGGAGCTGTGTCGCTTCTTGTCGTCCTGTCGCACCTCACAAACGCGCTGGTGCTCTCTTGTCGGAGAAGTGAGAGGCCGTTCGAATTCGAAGCCACGATTGAGAATGAAGGTGTTCGTCATAGATTTGGCATATTCCATTTCATAGAGCCTCACGATCTCCGTATTCTGTGCAGTCCATGCCATACTTCAGTTTTGCGCCGTCGATCTACTCTCTCCACGTGACCACGCGCTCGCTCTTCTGTTCGGCCAGCGCCAGCACCATCTCCGCGACACCGCGGGCGACGCAGCCGAACGCGTGCAGCACGCTCAAGGTAGCACAGTGCGCGCGTGGAGGCAACGGGTGCGCGATGGCGTCGGCGCGCAGCGGAGCCAGCAGTTGCGTCCCTATATTCGTCGTGCGCCAGTAGAACTCCACGTGCAGTCGCTGCAGTGAATTGACGTGAGCCGCCGAGGCCACGGCGCTCGCGAGGCGTTGCACAAACTCACGCTCTTCGTGGCACGAGGTTGGGCTCCACGATGACGCTTACGTGTTCGCAGACGGCGTCGGCCCAGTCAGCCTTGCCAAACCCCGGACCGCTCCACTAGGTCTCGTTGAGCGGACCGCAGTGGCGCGTGAGCAGCGCGAATGCCTCGTCCTCGGCCAACATGGCGGTATGGAAAGAGAACGCGAGTGAGGATTTTGCTGCTGCGAAGAAAGCTTCTCCTCGTTGGGCGACGCGGCGGAAGGCGAGACGTGGCCAAGCGGCACCGCACACAACGGGGTCATCCCAGAAAGTGATGCGGTCATTTCGCAAAAGTTGATCCAGACAGATCATCGGGCAACGACAGCGGGCCACTTCCACCGGCGGGGCACTCTGTCCACGCCAAGAACCCAGCAGCCCAGTGTGTCGACGGTAGGTCCCTAATTACGCTCGCAAAAGTGGTGACGGCATCCCGTGCCAGCAGTAATCACGGCACGGCTTTCTGTCGGTGCGGAGGCAATGAGCCCTCGACGATAGGATCAGTCTCCCGGCGATGGAGCCTCCGGCGGCAATCCCGACAGCGAAAGCTCTCATTGCCGTTAAAGCGACCACCACTCTTGGCAAGCTTTCAACGACACGGTGTCAGCGGTCTCACCAAGAGTGAAGGTCTTGTTGAACGTGAGCAGTGCCGTCCACGGGCCTCGCACGCTCGGCGAGCTTCTCCTGGCCACTCGCGCACGCTTCCTCATCCCATCCGCCATTCCCAGTTTTTCTCGCCGCGCGACGCCACCGCAACCGCCTCTCCCCATTCTCGTCGACTCTTCTGCCATGAGCAACAGCCCGATGGCCAACTCGGCGACGCCCGTGAAGAAGCAATTTCCCAAGAACGAGCGGTACCCGGACGAGTTCCTGCGCAAGGTACCCAAGACCGACCTACACTGCCACCTAGAAGGCTGCCTGCGTCCACAGACGCTGATCGATCTCGCCCAGGAGCAGGGCGTGGCCCTACCGACCTACGACCGCGCCGAGCTCTCGACCTGCGTGTTCAAGGAGACGTACAACAACCTCGAGGAGTACCTCGTGTGCTTCAACTACGTGATGGCCGTGCTCCAAAGCGCCAGCGCGCTCGAGCGCGTCGCGTACGAGCTCGCATGCGACCAGTACGCAGTCGGCGTGCGGTACTTTGAGACGCGCTTCGCGCCGCAGCTCAACGCCGTGCCCGGCGAGCTCTCACTGGAGGACGTGCTGCTCAGTGTGAACCGCGGGCTCCAGCGCGCGACCGACGAGTTCAACGCGCAGGACGAGGACGTCGTGAGCGGGCTCGCGCCCCCGTTCGCGTATGGCATCATCGTGTGCGCGATGCGGTTCTTCACGCCGGATTTCTCGCCCTACTACAAGCATTTCTGCGAGGTCCACAAGTACGAGGACAAGCACCGCCTGTACGGGCTCGCGTCCATGGCGCTCGTCACGCAGGCGTACGAGATCAAGACGACCCACGGCATTCCCATCGTCGCGTTGGACATTGCCGGCGCCGAGCGCGGGTACCCGGCGCATGACCACACAGAGGCGTTCGCGTTCGCGCACAAGAAGTTCCTTCACAAGACGGTCCACGCCGGCGAAGGCTACGGCCCGGAGAGCATCTTCGAGGCCATCACGGACCTCCACGCGGAGCGCATCGGCCACGGCTTCCACTTGTTCCACCACGACGCGATCGAGAAGGAGGGCATGACCGAGGAGCAGAAGAAGGCGTACTGCCACGAGCTCGTGCAGTACATGGGCAACGCGCGCACGTGCATTGAAGTGTGTCTCTCGAGCAACCTCCAGACCGTGCCCGCGCTGAAGCAGGACGTGTCCTTGCACCCGATCCGGCTCATGATCCGCAACAAGCTCGCGGTGAGCCTGTGCACGGACAACTGCACGGTCTCGCACACCAACATGTTGAAGGAGGTGCGCCTCGCGTGCGACGCGTTCCGTCTGTCGCCGCGCGAGCTGCGCCGCGTCCTGCTCACGGGCTTCAAGCGCTCGTTCATGGCCGGCGACTACGCGTCGAAGCGCCAGTACAACCGCCACGTGATCGACTACTTTGACCACCTCGTGGCCGCGTACGACATCCAGGGCGTGGACGAGCCCGCCGAGTGCCTCCACTCGCCGGAAGAGTAAGCAACGCTCACACGTCGCAGATGGAGGTGTTCACCCCAATTACAAGTCGGTAGGTGTGATCTGATGTGGACCACGTCATGTATGCATTCTGAGAGTCTTTTGAAATTCATAGTGCGGCTGTGTACCCGCCATTTTGTGCTGGTAGTGTCCATCTCCAGTATTCGTTTGTAGAGACCAAAGGTGGAACATGGCGTCCCTTGTTGCTCTTTTGCTTCTTTACCGGGGCTCACTCCACGAAGAGAATTAAGCAAGCGGAGACGCGACACGACACGGGACACACGCGAGCGCCACTGGCATGAGGCTGTGGCGTTCGAAGGAGGAGAAACTGCTTAAGGCGGTCTGGGACGGCGACGCTGACACGGTGCGCAAGCTGCTGGCGACGCGAAAGGTGGCTGTGAACGTGCGTGACGAGGTGCGTCTGATCCGCGCTATGGTCGTGTGAGATGGTGTAGACTGCAGAGGGTTGTGGGGGATGACTGGTGGTCTCACCGACCGCTTTGTCGGAAACATGTCATGTCAGTACAAATGCACTGCACTGGATCGTGCGGCACAGTTCGGACATGTTCCCATCGTCGAGCTGTTGCTCGAGGCGGGCGCCACCATCGATGCGGCTGACGAGGTTTGAATGACACTTGGGCGGCAGTGCGGCGTATTGCCGGATGGCTGGTGGTGCTGACGCAACTTGTGTTTCTGCGTGTGTGTTCTGTGTTTCGGTTTCACTGTCGTGGAGCACAGGTTGGGTCGACTGCTCTTCACAGCGCGGCACAAAACGGACATGCGCGGGTCGTCGAGCTGCTGCTCGATGCAGGCGCCATCGTCGATGCAGTTACGGTGGTTTGTTTGGTTTTCTATGTGTCTGTACGGCGTTTCGTGGGGTTTCCGGTGGTATTGACGCAAATTGTGGTTGTTGTGTGTCGACGTGTGTGACTTCGTGGGTGGGTTTGCTGTGGCGGAGCACAGACAAGGTGGACTGCTCTTCATGATGCGGCACTGCATGGACATGCTCCAGTCGTCGAGCTGCTGATCAAGGCGGGTGCAAATGTTAATGCGGATGAGAGGGTTTGTGGCGCTTGCGTGTCAATAAGGGCGTATCGGCGGATGCCAGGTGGTATTGACGAAGTTGTGGGTGTTGTGTGTCGGCGTGTTGCTGTTGCGGACGTCAGGATGGGTCGACAGCTCTTCATTATGCGGCTGGCAACGGATATGCTGAAGCCGTTGAGCTGTTGCTCGAAGCAGGCGCGACTGTCAATGCTGTTAACGAGGTTTGTTTCGCGTGTGTGGCAGTGCGGCGTATCGGCTGATGACAGGTGGTGTTGACGTGAGTGTTGTGCGTTGTGCGTCGATATTTGTGTTTTATGTGTTGGTTTTGCTGTTGTGGACGTTAGGATGGGTCGACTGCTCTTCATAAAGCGGCATTACAAGGACTCAAATGTGCTCCAGTCGTCGAGCTGCTGCTCAAGGCGGGAGCTGCCGTCAATTTGGTTAACAAGGTTCGTGTGGCGTTTGTGTGGCAGTACGTCGTTTTAGGTGCTGTTGACGCAAGTTGTGGACGTTGCGTGTGGGGATGTGGGTTTTGCTCTCGCGGAGCACAGAACAAGTGGACTGCGCTTCGTCATGCGGCAGTACACGGAGATCCACCAGTCGTTGAGCTGCTGCTCGAGGCCGGCGCAAGTGTAGATGCGACCGATAAGGTACGGCGGCGTGCCGGTGTTCTCGCGAGATCTTCACATAATGTCACAATCTTGACCCTGTTACGGTGGGCTGTGTTCAAACGCCAGGATGGACGAACACCATTGAGTGCAGCGTGCGAGTTCCATCAGCCTGACACTACACGTGCGCTCCTCATTGCAAATGCGAATGCCCATGCGAAGGACAATGTAAGCATTTGCCGCCAGACCTTTTCGAGAATGCTCCACTGTTCCGACTGTCGATAAGTGACTTTCTGTCTTCCGCTCTACCGATAGGACGGGCTCGAGCCTTTGCACCACGTTCTCAAAACCCGTCACAGAGGACTTCACACAGGGGTGCTGCGCACCCTCCAAGTGCTGGCGAACTTCGGCGTCACGTGGGACGCTACATGTGATCAACTCGTTGCAGCGAAACAAGCCTGGGAGGAAGCGCCAGCACTTCGGCTCTACATGGCGCTCTGGGCTCAAGAACATGCTGACGGTCTTGAACTCTCCGACATCCCGATCGAGACCGTCAAACGAGGTGTTGAAAGCACACACGCGTTCATCGAGAGTCTCAAGCGCTCTTCTCAGATCGTGCTCCGTCGCAAGATCTGCCTCGTGGGACCGAGCTGCGCCGGCAAAACCAGCTTTGTCAATTCCATCACCAACAAAGAGCCACGACTCGAGCATGTGGACAACCGCACGATCGGCATTGACCACTTCCCGCTTCAGTTTGAGCAGCAAGCCAATGGTCAGGGGAAACCCAAGACCCATGTGGTCACGTTCTGGGACTTCGCAGGCCAAGACGCGTATCAGGTCGCGCACTCGCTCTTCTTCTCGCCGCGCACGCTGTACTTTGTGTTTGTCGATCTCGAGGCATTCACGATCGCGTACAAGCAAGCGGTGATTTTCGCTGACGACGACAGTCAAGAGCCGAAGTTGCTGGATGAGTTCTTTGAACGCTCTGTGCGGCAGTGGACGAGGCTGATTGTAGCCCGTCATCCTGAGGCCGAGTTGGTGTTTCTCGCGACCAAGGAGGATTTGCTTTACGAGAACACGTATTTGCAGAACGTTTTGAAGCAGGAGCTCCAGAGGCGACTGCAAGGCGTCTTGACGGAGGTCCAGGCCATGAAGGCCGCAGCAGAGGACGGACCCGTGCCCATCATACAAGACGCACAAAGTCACGTCACGCCGACAATTGTATATGTCAGTTCCTCTTCCAGTGCGTCCGTGCAGGCTGCCCGAGCAGAGATCGAAACGATCATCATCGAGAGCAACTACAGTTTCCCGATGACAGATGAGTATTCCAAAGTGCTCAACGCTATCCTGAAAATACGCGACGAGGCCAGAGAAGACCGCATTTGTGAGCGGATCACACGAACATTTGCTTCGGTGACCCAACTACTCGCGGAACTTGCCGCGCTGCAAATCGACAGCGATCTTTGCAGCAGAATCCTCCAGATACTCCACGATCTCGGTGATGTGCTGTGGTACGAGAAGCTGGACATCCACCGGTTTCGCGACACCATCATCGTGGATCCACTACTGCTGATCGAATTTGTCCGGCAAGTCGTCACGCACGAGCACACCGACGTCAAGATGTCGCACGCCCAACTCAAGGCCAAGCCGTTTTGGCGAAGCCTAGGCGACGACAAGGCGCTCATGAAGGACATGAAGCAGCTGATGCAGTCTTTCCATTTGGTGTACTCGGAATGTGAGGATCGCGTCATGGATTGGGACTCGCACCTGATTGTACCAGCGTACTGGAAGACTCGGGAGCCTGCCGCGCGGCGCTTTCCTTCTGGTGGCTTGCTCACAACGAGCAGTGAGAGCGATATTTCGCCGCGAGCTCGTGTCCGCTGGGAGTATCATTTCGAGTGTGGTCTTCCAACGACGTTGTTTGATCACTTTGTGGTCGCGTCCGTGTCGCCGTGGCTCGAGTTCGATGCTGGTCCAGACTGGTTGCTGCACTGCGAGAGACCGGGACTGACGGCGTGTCGCGTCATGATCAGCCGCGATACGGCCTCTCTGCACCGAACGATCCACATCGAAGCCGTGGTTGCTGTCGCCGCTACGCCGGCTCATGAATCGGACGTTTGGAGCGCTTTCGAGCGAATCGTTCGCGCATTCGTAGACATACTGCGTGAACACAAAGGCCTCAGAGTGTCGTGCTACGCGTGGGACAACAAAGGCAAGGATCACAACCTCAAGACGTTATTACGATCGAAGGACCCGCGTGAACTCCCGACGTGGATGCCGCCAGTCGCGACTTGGTCGTCACTCCGACTGTGACACGGACCATGGTCTCTGCGCGAGGCCGACACCTTCAACCAGTGTGACGACGAAGACGAGTCTGGTTTGAAATCAATGTGTTACATCGCAAAGTTTGTCCATCCTCGTCCCCCGAAATCGCGCCCAGCAACGTGTGGGAGCAGCGCTTGATGATGTGCATCTCACGGACGTGAGTTTGTCGTTGGGGAATCCCCGGGTTCAGCCCGTACCACTGGCTTGTCTCGTTGGTCGTCGGGGTGGAGAGCTTCTGTCTGTAGATCTGCGCGCTGTACATTGCAATGCTGGCGGTGCTGGCTGCTATTATACTGGTGGTGCGATAGTAAGCGAGCGATTGAATTTGCGCTCACAGAGTTCTCTCCCTGCATTCGCATTCGCTGCCCGCAACCAACACACATCCAGATTCGCAGTCCATGGACACTTTGGCGTGAGTCACAGCTCATTCGATACTTCGAGTATTGGTTTTTAGAAGGTTGTCGGAACCGCATCCCCATAAGACGTCCACCGCCCACTTGACCAAAACATTCATTATTAGAGGTTATGACCTCCCGCTTGAAAACGAGGAGCTCTCAACAACCCACACAGGGCGGTCGGGGCGCTCAGGCCCAGTTGCACCAGCTGACCGTGCGCGGCGCCGCGTCCTCGGCCAGCGCCAGCACGCGCGCGGCCACCTCGCGGGTGTCGCACGCGCGCGCGCGCAGCACGCTCAGCACGGCGAGGCACTCGCGCGAAGTCGGCCGGACGCCCACGGCCGCCGGTTCGTCGCGCAGCCAGCCGAGCAGCCGCGCGCCGTCGTCCGTGGGGCCCCGTTTGAACGTCACGTGGAGCCGCCGCAGCGACGCGCGCGTGGCCACGGCGGCCGCGAGGCGCCGCGCCTCGACGCGCTCGTCGCGATCGCCGACGCCGTTCGGCGCGCCCGAGCGCGAGAAATCCACCACCAGCTCGCGCAGCTCGCGGGCGCCGACACCGGCGGCCAGTGCGTCGACCCACGTGTCAGACCACGGCGCCGCGGCGCCGCCACCGCCGCCGGGGGCGTTCAGCTGGGCATACATATCGAGCGTGTCCGCGCCAAATACCGGGGTCTCGTTGTACTGATCGCCGAGCTGCGCCAGGCCGACAATGTGGACCAGCGAGACCACGCGCGGCCGCGCGCGCCGCGGACGCGTCTCCGGGTGCGCAAAGGCGTCGACGAGTGGCGTCATGCTCAACAGTGCGCACCGACTCAGCGCGAGCGCGTCCAGCCGCGGGCAGCACTCGAGCACGCGAACCAGCTCGTCGTGCGTGACCAACGAGTGCGTGAGCGTCAAGCGGCGAAGCGTCGCGCTCGCTAGCAGCGGCAGCAGTGGTGCCACGCGGTAGGCCACCGGCTGTAACGCTGCTGGCAACCCACAAGTAGCATCTTTGAAATGGAGCGCAAGGGATGCCAGCGAGATGCCAAGCTCGTCACCGCCATCACAGCCATCGACTTCTCCCGACATGTCCACGTCCTCGCTCCCCGGCGTCGCTGTCGGTCGCCCTGCCACGACGCTCGCGGCCTCGGCCCACACGAGTCCGTACCCAGCACACACGACGCCGATAAATCCTCCGCTGCCGTCGCCATCGACAACGTGCGCGACCGCTTCAAACGAGGATTCCGCCATCGCATCCAACTCCAGGGCCACATAGTCCTCGGTGACCCGGAACGGTTCGAAATACAAGCGCGAGTCTCGTGCGAACTGAACTGAAGCCCCGTCACGCAGACACTCGATTTGGAGCTGCGCCACGGCGTCGTCGTCGCCCTCAAAGCGCAGGCGCAGCGCCTCCCCCACGACGTCGCGCAGCGGCGTGCCGTGTGCGACGAGCTGCTGCATGTACGCGGTCTCTGCCTCGGTCACCGCGGCGCCAAACGACAGCAGCGACAGCGACAGCGGCGGTGATCCAGATATTGGACTCGCACGCTGACGGCGGCGCAGCGCGTACACAAGCCACGCGAGGCGCAGCAGCTTGTCTTGTGGTTCAGCCACGTCAAAGAGACCGCTGCAGCGCAGCTCCTCGATGAGAGGGGTCGCCAACGCGGCGGCCGACAGCGCCGCGCCCACGAGACGGAAATCGCTGCGACTGCATCCCATCACTGCGATAGTTGGGATGCGAAAAGCGGACAAAGTGTCAGGCATGAGCAACGCGTGGAGGAGCTGGCCGAGCGCGGGGCCGCGCGTGACCAACGTTTGGCGATGGAACGCTTCGTATCCAGCGCTCATTGGCGGTGCTCGCGGTGTGAGTTGGATCGCAAGTCGGTCGAGTGTGAGCTTCAAGTACGAAGGTGATTCAACTCGCACGCGGTTGAGCAATTCCAGCATCTCGTGGGTCCCAGCGGCGTCGTCGGCGACTCGGTAATCTACCACGAGCCCCACGTGTGTTGGTGCACTCCAGTGCGGTGTCGATCGGTCCATAGCGGCTTCGAGAATGGTCTTCAAGGCCGCAGGCGACACCACGGGATCTACTAGCGCTGTTTTCGGTAGACGCGACAGACGGCCCGAGACACATCGTCGTTTGTACGGATACTGTGAGAAACAACGCGACAGCGAGATCCGCAGCGGCGGGGGCGGCACGCCATAGGCAAAATGCGGCGCGAGCTGGTTCAGGAGCGACAGCAGCTTCGTGCTGTGCGCGGGGATGCCGTGGAAAAAGCCGATCCAGAACGCGTCGTGTGCGGGGTGCGTGCGCACCCACTGGACGCCAACGTGCATGAACGTCGTGGGCAGCACCACGATCTTATTCTCTGGTACGACCGTCTTCATGTTTCTGGTCTTGTGGATACCGTAGCCCGTTTTGGGCCACACGTTCTTGACCACGCTGCGCCAGAAGCGCTGGTTCGTGGCCGGCTCCACGCCGCGGCAGCAGCTCACGGCCTGTGCAACGCCGAGCGCCAGTCGCAGCTTGGCGCCTTGGAGCAGCGCTGTGCGCTCGGTCGTTTCGTCTGTGTGTTTGGGCTCCACGATGAGGCTCACACGCTCGCACACGGCGTCGGCCCAGTCGTCGTCGTGGTCGTCGAAGCCCGGGCCGATCCACTTGGCCTCGTTGAGCGGCCCGCAGTGGCGCTTGATGAGCGCGAACGCCTCTTCTTCGGCCAACATGACGGTTCAGTGGTGGGTGGCAAAAGCGAGAGTGAGGACAAGGTCAGTGTTTTGTGGGCGACACGGCGGAGGGCGAGACGTGGCCGTTGGGCTCATGTGAGGGCAATGGACCAGGCCATCACCCAGAACGACCGGCACTACGCAAGCGCTGGTATCGAGGGGCCATTATCACATTATTTATCCTCGTTATGGAAGCGAGTGCCGTCTGGTGGAGTGTCAGTGGAGAAAGCGCGAGGTGCGTATCGGCGTGTGATGGCTTTCCCGTCTCGTCTGGAGTTGTCTGACCTAGGGATCTGATGGTAGCTCATGCTAATAGTGCAGTTACCAGCAAGACTCCGCCTCAAGACGAAAACGTTCGCGCACGGCGGAGCTATCCGCATGGGGCTTCAACCGCGATCCGTAAGGTGGACACACGCCTCACTCCGGAGTCGCACCACGTGACCACGCGATTGATCTTGTGCTCGGCGAGCGCCAGCACACTTTCGGCGATGCTGCGGAGGGCGTAGTCGACTGCGTGCAGCACGCTCAGGACGGCGCAGCGCACGCGCCGTGGCAGCGGGTACACCGCCACGCGGCCGTCGCGGAGCGGGGCCAGCTCCTGCCTTCCAAGCAACGATTCGCACTCGTGAAAACCCACATGCAGCCGCCGCAGGGACTGGGCGTGCGCCGCCGAGGCCACCGCGCTCGCGAGGCGCCACGTCAGGGTCCATTTGTAGTGGCAATCCGTCGCGTCAAATTCCACGTGCAACTCGCGGAGCCGTCCGGCGGCAAGACCGAGCGCAAGCGCGTCGACGAACAGGTCGATCCACTTGGGCGCACCGCCACCACCACCGATCTCGTTGTGTGCCTCGTAGATCGCGACCGAGCCGGCTTTGAATAGCGAGTCGCGTCGGCGCTGAACGTTCAGGCTTTGCAAGTCGTAAACGTGCGATAGGACGAGCACGGCCGGGCGTGCGCTTGGGTGATGCGCTGTGGCACTCGAGTACGCGTCCAGCAGCGGCTCGATGCTCACTATCGCGCTGTGGGACAGCGCGAGCGACTCGAGCAACGGAAACTGTTGGAGGATGGCGACGAGATCGGCGCGTGGGAGCACGACGCGGTGCAGCGATAGAGCTCGGAGCGAAGCAGACGCGAGCAGCGGCAGCACCGCGGCTACGCGGTACGCTACAGACACCACGTCCCGCGGAAGCGCTCGTCTCGGCAGTTCAAGCTCAGCGATAAAGACGACAGGTCGACGCCACCAGCTCTTTGACCGCCATCTTCGCCCATCATTTCAACGTCGCCGTCTGGGTCGCCGGCGTGCTGCCCAGCTATGATGCACACTGCCTCGGCCCATACCAGACCATACCCAGCGCACACGACGCCCACAAAGCCGTCTCCTTCCCGGTCGACCACGTGCGCGATCAAATCCAACCCGAGCTCGTCCTTGGCTCCTGTCAAACTCAATCTGACGGCCACATAGTCGTCCGTGAGTCGGAACGGCTCAAAGTAGAGCCGCGTGCCGCAAGCCAGTCGCACGGTCGCGCCGTCGCGCAGACACTCGAGGTGCAGTCGCGCCACCCTGTCGACCGTACCCCGAATCGCAAGCGTAGCGCCTCGCTCACCACGTCCCGCAACGGCGTCCCAAGCTCGAGAAGTTGGCGCATGTACTCGCTCTCAGGATTGGTCATCGCGACACCAAACGACTGCAGCGACAACGCCAACGGCGCGTGTCGTGGTCCAACGATCGCTTGACCGTGGCGCTGACGGCGATGGAGCGTGTAGGTGAGCCACGCGATGCGCATCAGTTGGTCTTGGGGATGTGCCACATCAAAGACGCCGCTGCACCGCAGTTCAGTAATGGAGGGCGAAGCCAGCGCCACGGTCGACAGCACGGCGCCGACCAGTCGAAAGGTGCATCGACTGCAACCCATGACCCAGACCGTGCGCACGCGAGGCCCATCGTTGGCCTCGTTCGTTAGAAACCAGCGAAGCAGCTCGCCGAGCGGGCGGCCGCGCGCCACAAGAAGAGCTAAGTCGTGGCTCGCCTGTCGTCGCGCGCTCAGGAGTCGTGCTGGCGGCGAGAGCTGAATCGCGAGCCGCTCGACCCCGAGCTCCAGGTACGGCGGCGACTCGATTCGTGCGCGCTTGAGGAGCTCAAGCAGCTCGTGGTTCGCAGTCGGGTAGTCGTTGATCGAGTAATCGACCACGAGCCCCACGCGCGTCGCGACGCTCCAGTGCGTCGTGGACGTGTCTAGAGAAGCTTGGAGAACGGCCTGCAGCGTCGGTGGCGAGACCACGGGATCGGCTGGCGCTGCTTTCGGTAAGCGCGATCGGTCGCTCAGACCCCATTCTTCCCCATAGGGATACTGTGCGAAAGACCGCGACAGCGGGACCCGCGGCGGCGGGGGCGGCACGCCCGAGGCAAAGTGCGGCGCGAGCTGATCCAGCACTGACCGTAGCAGAGCGCTCTCGGTCGGCATGCCGTGGAAGAAGCCGATCCAGAACGCGTCGTGCGCGGGGCACGTGCGGACCCACTGGAGGCCGACATGCATGAATGTTGCGGGCGACACGGCGATGTCTCCATCCGGCGTCTACTGGCGTGGACGCCGTAGCCCGTTTTCGGCCACAATGTCCCGACCACGCAACACCAGAAGCTCTGGTTCGTCGCCGGTTCGAAACTTCGGCAGCAGCTCACGGCCTGCACGACGCCCAGCGCCAGGCGAAGTCGCGCACCTTCAAGCAGCGCGTCGTGTCTCGTCGTCTCGTCTGTGAGCGTAGGCTCCACGATGAGACTCACATGCTCGCAGATGGCGTCGACCCAGTCGTCGCCGTGGTCAAACCCGGGGCCGATCCACTTGGCCTTGCTTAGCGGTCTGCAGTGCCGCTCGATCAGCGCAATTGCCTCTCCCCAGGACAGCATGATGGTTCTGGGAATGGGTGGTGAAAGCGAGGAGAACCCGGCGGTCTGTGTGCGACGTGGCGGAGGTCGAGACGTGGCCGTTGGGCTGGTGTGAGGTCGACCATCCCCCCCGCGTGGCCATCTCGCATGAGATTCGATGCAATACTTGGTTGTAGTGGTCGCGCATACATGTATCTCTACTATACGACCAATGGGCACCTAGTTCAATTAAAATCCAACGCCAAGCGCGCTGCTCTGTCGTCGCTCGAGTGCTAACCTAACCAAAGGGCGTCATGGGCGTGGCGTCGCCGTGGTGGTGGTCGTCGTGGCTCAGCTCGAGGCACTGGTGCTTCAGCGACGACAGCTTCTCGCGGATAATGTCGAGCGCGCAGATCACGACCTCCTCCGGACGCAGCTGGCCTGTGGTCTGTACTCACACACACAGGCGTTCCAGCATATTAGCGTCCACTGACAACATCCAGAAAAGAAGACGGATAAAGAAACGCACCTCGACCGAGAAGATAAACTTGTCCTCGCGCATCTGGACGGTCACGGCGGCGTCGTCCTCCGGGTTGTCCTTGAACGCGTTCGCGACCTTGACGCACTCGTCGCAGTACATGCAGCGGTTGGCGTCGCCGACCGTGAGCTGCTCAAAGTTCTCGTCGGTCTCG
>JAMFLL010001247.1:0-18274 GCA_027475725.1 Pythium rhizo-oryzae | reverse complement strand
AAAAAACTCAACAGGAATGCGCTATTACAGTTGCGTTTTAGCTTTGAACCACCAACATTTTTATACATCATATATCAGCTGCAGAAAAGTATGCTATTATACAAGGTACATAAGGGGTCTGCTTTCCCACTAAACTCTGGATATAAATATCCAGAGAATTTGTGGGTTGCCGTTTTCCTGATATTGTTTGAGTTGATGCTACCAATATATGAAATATTAGGAAAACCCAAGTTCCAGGAAGGACATGGTAGTTCCAGGCAGAGCCACCAAGAACTGGAAAACGGAACCCGCGACGTGTCGTGCGGACGATGGAATCAGAAAAGCCTTGGCGTACTGTACCGTGGTGCCATCGAGCTGCGGCGACGGCAGCGCCAGGACTCTACTGGTCGTTTAGTGCCGGGAGGGCGCAGCTGCAGAGGTATCCACGCAGTCTCGGTATCCAGATCCACGTCCCGACGCCGCGCAGGTGCAGCTGGCTTGGATGCGACTAGAGAAGACCTGGCGGGATCAAAATGCAAGATCGCAACTGGACGGTTTCGGGACTAGGACCCGTGTGGACCCATTGTCGCGAGGCCGTGCGATCCATTGGATTGAAGCGCTCGGTGCCTTGGACTGGATTGATCCCGTGCGGGCGCTCGCTTATTAGGCCATCGCTGAGAAAGGTTGAAGTTGACGGAGGCGGTCGCCACTCTTTTTCTTTCCAGGGGAAGAGTTCCAGGACACCAACTTCCAGTTGACTCTCGCTCCCCCCCCCACTCCACTGTCTTCGGAACCCACCCAGTAAATCAAAGAAAGCCGGCGGCGCCCATCCCCCCTCCAGGAGGCATGGTTCAGCACTCGAACCACACACCACAAAAGTCTACCTTTTTGAATACATTCCGAATAGATGGTCGTTTACTTTTGGGGGATACCCTGGAAGCCGCCCTGGCGTTCCTGGAAGACCACGCATCATCATGCTGCGCGCGCCATGGCCGCGGCGGGCAGTCGCCTCGTCCCCCTTCCCGACCGAGCACTGCCAGGGAAGGAGCGTCTGGTTCTCTCTCACCCGCGGCGCGGATTGCACGAACAAGACGGCGCGCCCCCGAGAACGGCGAGCGAGGAAGCGAGACCGCCGCCATCCCCAAACGCCCATAAACGCACGGTGCCTGGTCCCCCGCTCGGCGCCATGGCCGTGAGCGACTCGCAGACCATGCTCTTCGCGGTCTTCATCGTGGCCGCGCTCGTGGGCTCCTGCGCCTGCCTGCTCAGCAACTTTATCCAGATGAACCGCACGCACAAGTGGTACACGCTCCACATGCCGCTGCTCCCCAAGTACGTCCGAGCGCCTTCTCGATGGAGCGCCTCCTGTGGTGGTTCTTATTCTTATTCTTATTCGCGTGTTGTGGTCGATAGTTCGGACAATCTGCGGCTAGACGCCGCGCTGCGGGACGCGGAGGAAGGCTTCAACGTGTGCCTCGCGTGCGGATTTGAGAACCTCAAGCGCAACATCTTCTGCACGATCTGCGGCACGCCGATCGAGTGCCCGGACGACGGCTCGAAGAAGAAGAAGAAGCCCAAGGACAAGCTCCACGAGGAGCGCCAGCGCACGTCGGCGACGCTGAACCGTCGCCGCCAGGCGCGCGCGCTCAAGCGCAAGGAGTGGATCCGCAAGGTCGACGTGGAGGGCAAGCTCTTCTGGTACCGCGACGCGAGCATCGGCACGGAGACGCAGTTCCCCGGCTACGTGCTCAACTATATCGGCGATCCCCCCGCCAAGGCTGTGGAGGAAACCGATGGCACTACAGCGGAGCCCAAACAGGAGCAGGTCAGCCCGTCGCCGTCGCAGCCGGAGGCCGAGCCGCAGGAGACCGCACAGGCGATCTCCACAGACACAGAGGAGATCGTGGTCACAGTGGAGTCGGTGCCCAGCACAGACGCTCGGTTGACCCGCAACTCGGCCTCATTGTCGACATCGCCCCGACGAAGCAGCATCGCAACATCGGCGGTCACTGAGCCACAGGAAACTCGAGAAGAGCGGCGGTCAGTCGTCGCGGAACAAGAACCAACAAACGGAACGGCCGAAGGAACTACGGCTGATGGTGAAGCCCGCCCCGTGCCCAACCAACGGCCGCTCAAGCTCAGCTCCCTCGAGGAAATGAACCGCCAGCTTTCAAATGAGATCTTGACTCGGCCGATGAAGCTGATCGAGTCTACGGAGGCTGACCCGGGGCGCGCCGCACTTGTCGACAGTACCGACACCGACCTGCGCGAGGACCCGAAGGTGCTTGTCGACCACTCGTCCCTGGACTTCCCCACCAAGATTGCCGAGTTCGTGACGCGCACGTCCACTGTACTGGTGCCGGCGGAGCAGTCCTTCCTCAAGGTCAAAATTCGCCGCGAAGAGCTGCTTCTTGACTCGATCGAGACGCTGGCGGCCACTCCTGAAAAGTTTTCGCGGTGTGCGATCCGCATGTCATTCATCGGTGAGCAAGGCATCGACGCCGGCGGTGTCTACCGCGAGTGGCTTGTGCTCATCAGTGAGCAGCTTGTCGCAGAAAAGACGGGCATTTTCAAGTGTGTGGACCCCAATGATCGCACGTTCTACTTGAACCCGATGTCCAAGCATGACATCGGCGAAGACCACTTGGCGCACTTCTTCGCGACCGGTCGGCTGCTGGGGCGTGTGCTGCTCGAGGGCAACGTGACGGGCTTCCATCTGGCGCTGCCGCTGCTCAAGATCATCGTCGGCCAGCCTGTGACATTCAGCGACCTCGAATACTTTGATCCGGATGCGTACAAGAGCATGCTGTGGATGCTGGACAACGACGGTGTGGAGCAGCTTGGTCTGGACTTCACGGTCACCGAACGCACCGCCAAGGGTGAGTCGATCGTTGTCGAGCTCATCCCCGGCGGCCGGAACATCGATGTCGACGACAACAACAAGTTTGAGTACGTTGACTGCAAACTCAAGTACTTGCTGTTTGACAGCGTCCGACATCAGCTATTCGCGTTCCTCAAGGGCTTCTACGAAGTCATGCCGCCCGAGATGCTCATGATGTTCGACGCCGAGGAGCTGGACTACGTGTTGTCAGGATCCGACGAAATCGACGTGGACGACTGGGAGCGGAACTCGAAGTACACAGCGGACCTGATCGAGCACCCCGTGCGCGAATGGTTCTGGGACCTGGTGCGGGAGATGCCGAACGAGTACCGAAGACGGTTATTGCTGTTCTCGACAGGTTCTTCGCGTGTGCCGCTCGCTGGCTTCATGGCGCTCACGAGCTACGACGGGCGGCTCTGCCCCTTCACGCTAAAGGGCGTGGACAAGAGCGACGAGGGCGGCTACATCCGCAGCCACGCGTGCTTCAACCGACTAGACCTGCCCCGCTACGGCAACAAGAACGAGCTCAAGTCGGTGCTGTACGCTGTGCTGGGCACCGAGATGTACGGCTTCACAACGGATTGAACACACCAATGCGGGACGAATCGTGAAAGTATGAGTGTCGTATGCGTCCAGAACCCGGGAACTTGTAATATAATGTCAATTATTCCGTCTTCCAGCCCTGCCTCCGTCAACACCAGTCTAGGCCGTCGGGTGTGGTACCGCTCTGCGCGGGTTTGTAAACTCCACATCCACCAGATGCGTGTGACATCACGATCCGCGATCGTGCTCATTCACGTTGCGTGTTGTGAGTCTTGACATGGCTTCATTGGTCTCCTCACTGGAACGGCTCTCCAGTTTCTGAAATCTGGATGACGGATACTTCCAGTCCAGAAAACACGGAATGGAAAAAGTTCCAGTTCCAGGAGAGCTCCTCACGCGTTTTATCCACAACACAACTAGGGTGGGATGTCCACACTGGAATGCCGGCGCCATGTGCCGCTCCACGGGACCGCCGCCTTCGCGGGCATTCGGCTCGGGCTTCTGCGGGCCGCCCTCGCACTCCTCCCACTGATTAAGCCCCCATTCCTTAATACCCGCGTCCACGGGCGAGCGCCATGGTGGAGAGCACGGCGGAGCTCATCGGCGTGACCGCGGGCGTCATCGTCGCGCTCTACGGGCTCGGGTTCCTGATCGTGCGGCGCTTCTACAATGCCACGGGGCCCGGCACGTTCTTCCCGCATATGCGCCCGCTGCTGCCGGGCGAGCCGTCCGCTGTGCGCCTACGCCTTGATGCAGCGCTGCGGTGCGTGGGCGTCTTTTGCCTCTTTTGCGGTGCAAGAGTTTTGTACGAGAGGTCTCACATGTAATGTTGCTCCACAGGGACGCGGAGGAAGGTTTCAACGCGTGTGCGGCGTGCGGCTTCGAGAACCTCAAGCGCAACATCTTCTGCTCGCTCTGCGGGTCGATCGTGGACGACGTGGCGCGCACAACCAGTACGGTGGCCAAGGACAAGCACCACACGCAGCAGCAGCTGGTCTCGGCCAGCGAGAACCATCGACGGAAGGTCCGAGCGCTGTACGTGAACTCGCCTCGGAACGACGGCGGATATCTCTGAGAGCTGACGTTTGTACTGTGGTGTGGTTACCACCTATATTGAATAGGAAACGCAAGGAGTGGAGGCGTAGCGTCGACGTTGAGGGCAAGCTGTTCTGGTTCCGTGATAGCGTTCTCAGCGCAGCGAGACACAGACAAGACCAAGGATACGTGGTCCAGTTTGTCGGCGAACCCCTTGTTGCTCCTGCTCCAGAAGAAGAGCCGGTCAACGCGTCGGATCGCCAGCAGCAACGGGAGGCCGAACCTCTTCTAAGTGAGACGCCCAGCGCTGCTGTCGCGACAGATGAGGCTTTGCAGGTGTCACCGAAGGATCACCCTCGGGAGTCGGTCATCGAAGTCGAGGAGGACGAGACTCGTAATGAAGAGGAGACGGCCGCTACCGAACCTCCCCGCAAGCCCCGCATTAAGCTGTTATCTCTTGAGGCTACACAAAAGATCTTGGACGACGAGATGGCGTCTCGGCCTGTGGCGCTCATCGACGCGACGGCGGCGGATCCCGCACGCCCGGCCGTCGTCATCATGGCTGATTCGGTTTTTGCAGAAGACGCCAAGACGCTAGTGGGCAACGCAAAACTAGACTTCCCCTCCAAAATGGCCGAATTTGTGACGCGCGCGTCAAAGGCTGTTACGGTCGCGCAACAATCATTTCTCAAGGTCAGTGTCAATCGGGGCACGCTGCTTCGCGACTCGATTGAAGCGCTCGCGGCGACACCAGCATCTTGCTCCCGCTGCCCTGTACGCATGGTCTTCATCGGCGAGCAGGGTGTCGACGCCGGTGGAGTCTACCGCGAGTGGCTTGAGCTGATTACCCAGCAGCTCGTGAGCCCTTCCGCTGGCATTTTGAAGTGTGTGGACCCCAACGACCGAACGTTTTACCTGAACCCGACATCGTTTCAGGACATTGGTGACCACCACTTGGCGTATTTCTTTGCTACGGGTCGCCTGCTTGGACGGATGTTGCTCGAGGGTAACGTCACCGGGTTCCACTTGGCGCTGCCGCTGCTCAAGATCATCGTCGGCCAGCCGGTCACGTTCAGTGATCTCGAGTATTTTGACCCGGAGACGTTCAAGAGCTTGTCGTGGCTGCTGGAGAACGACAGCATCGAGACGCTCGGACTGGACTTCACGGTCACCGAGCAGACCGCTAGCGGCGAGACCATCGTGGTGGAGCTTGTCCCCGGTGGAGCTCAAATGGATGTCACGGAAGCCAACAAGCACGAGTACGTTGACCTCAAGTTCAAGTACTTGGTGTTCGGCAGTGTCCAGCAGCAGCTCTTTGCGTTCCTCAAGGGCCTTTACGAGGTGATGCCTCCCGAGCTGCTTATGATGTTTGACGCGGAAGAATTGGACTTCGTGCTGTCCGGCTCCGACGAGATCGACGTCGACGACTGGGAACGCAACGCGAGAGCCTCAGTCGATCTACTTGAGCACCCTGTGCTCGGCTGGTTTTGGGCCCTCGTGCGTGAGATGCCGAACGAGTATCGAAGGCGCCTGCTGTTCTTCTCGACGGGCTCGTCGCGTGTCCCGCTTGCCGGGTTCGCGGCTTTAACGAGCTACGACGGTCGCCTGTGTCCGTTTACACTGAAGGGCGTTGGTGTCGACTACGAAGGCGGATACATCCGCAGCCATGCGTGTTTTAACCAACTCGATCTACCGCGGTTCTACAAGAGGAACGAGCTAAAGGCTGTCCTCTACGCCGTGTTGGATACTGATCTTTACGGCTTCACTTCTGCATAGTAACATCTGGCGTGCAGGCAATGGAGAGCATCCGGAAAGAATATACGTCTGAACGTTATGTCATGCATTGACATTTAGAAGCGAACACTGAGAGCACATATCCAGCAATCGACAGTGGTTGGCAGCTTGTGCGCCACACAAAGATCGGGCTGGGCGCTTCGAAAATGTCCTCGATGCTGACTGAGGTAGGACAAAATCACCACGGCCAGATGCCTACTCACGGAATCTGTGAACGCGAATGGTGCAGTGCATTGCTCGTCACTCAGCGTCCACCGAGTTGCGCTTTCGAGAGGGGTTCGATTTCAGCGTGATACGCTTGGGCTGAACAGTATGAAGCGTATTGTTAATGCACGCGTCAAGGCAGGCCGGACACACGAGGGGTGCGTATGAGAATGCCCGCACCTTTTGTGTTGAGCCTCCGAACACTGGTTTGAGGTACCGCTCGTCAACCTACTCTCGGGTTTGAGAGATCGATAGAGAGAACAGTTCGATCAGACTCGTAGTGCAACAGATAATTGTGATCCGAAATTCGCACCTTTCCCCAGAAAGAGTGCAAGCCCGTTGATCGTCTTCTAACGTCGAAGTGACGGCGCGGCGATCCGTCACGATCATCGTCACTTCCGAAAGTGGTTGAGTGGTTAACCGCGTGATCAGAGATCTGTGAGTGACGCCAAACGTTAGTGGGTGTGCAACTCGTTGGTGATCCATACCCCTCGCACCTCTTCGGCGAGGAGTCCGTAGTCTTCGTCATCTTCCTCAGGCATGTGATCTACCGAATCGCCGTCTCGCTGCCGGACACACACGTAGATCCACATGTTGATGAGCTATCTCACCTGGACGACGAAAACAATGCGCTGCGATTCTCAGTCTGAGAGGGGGGCAGCAACAGATAGTACCTTGAGCTGTGTGTACGTGAGTAATGGTTCCGTCAATCCACCGCACACCAGAGTCGTGAAAACGACAACTACGAAGACAAATGTAGAAATCAGTGCACACTCGTGTTCTACCGGAAGGCTCAGATAATGGACAAAGCCCCTTACCTGAGAGCGTCGTGGTCACATAGACATCTTGATTCGGCCCCGGCATATTCCTGCGAGTGAGAGATGAGAGTTATACTCACCATCACCCTGCCGCCCGTAGTCAAGGCTAACGTACTGTGAGAGGGCGAACGCGATAGCACCTCGTAATCCCGCAAACCACATCACGACCTGCATTTTCATTGGGATCTTCGTCGTACGTCTGCGAATATGAGCACAACACGTCAGCTTCCTCTCCTTCCGTGTACTATCGACTGCGAGGCACTCACCCGAGATTGGCGATCCAGCTGAACGGGAACGTATTAAACACCCGCGAGATAAGGCAGAAGACGATGGCGAGAATGATAAATGTCAGGTCCCACCGACCAAACTGGCCCGCGCAGAAGCCCATGCCCATGTAGACGAAGACGAAGAACTCGGCCGTGAGCGCGAAGCTCTTGAAGATGTGCTCGGCTGTGACCTGCGACTCTTTGGAGAGGTTGTAGGAGTTGTAGTGCGCCATGGTGATACCGCAGAAAAAGAGCGACATGATGCCGGACAGCTTCATCACTTCGGCGAGCGCGTAGGAGCCATACGCATACAGGAATAGGAGTGTGATCTCGTACGCTGGGTAGCCTTTGATGTTGGTGTTCTTGCCCATGAACGAGCAGGCGAGGCTGTCGCGCATGCCGGAGGTTAGTGTGTTTTTGGCGGCCAGATGCGTTCCTGATTGTTTACGTACCCAGTAAACACTCCACATGCGACCGAGCCCAGGGAGATGACAACGAATTCAACCATGAGCCCAGCGATGGCGCCGGAGGTAAACTCGCTCTGCGACTCGTAAAACTTGAGAAACGTGTTGAACAGCACAATCGCGACGGCATCATTGAGCACGCTCTCGCCAAACACGATGCTGTACAGCAATGGGTCCAAGTTCAACTCTGGGTTGCCCAAGATTGAAAGCGTCGCAACAGGATCGACAGCAGAAATCAGGGCGCCGAAGAGGAGTGCCTCAAGCGGGGAGCTCGTGTCGATCTGGATCCAGCCGCTCTGGCCAGCGTAGAACGTGAGGAACCCGATAAGAAACGTCGAGACCATCGTTCCCAAGACTGCAAAAAGCAAGATCGTGCTGCCGTATAAACACACACAGAGAGTTGTGAGACACTGTACGAATAGGTGGACAACTGAGCGGTTCTGGGGCGCACTTGAAGTTGTCGAAGAATCGTTTCTGTGGCCATAGAGATGTGAGCACATTGCGTTGTGTTTTCGCAAGAGTAACAGACGCCCGCGCCAAACGCACCCGATGGAGGGAATACCCGGCTTCGAAGATGATCGGCGGGAGCAGTAAGAAGTAGAAGAGGATTTTCTAGCACAGGACCACTCGTAAGTGACGTCGACTCGGGAGAGTGACGGATAGAGACCGATTGCGCACATTGAACCGGAGGAACTCCATCTCCTTGCGACTCGGATAGAACAGCCGCGCGCTGTTTGTTTTCATGGATCACACAAAGACACAACCGCATGGAATGAGTGTCCGGACCGTCGATACATGGCGTCGTAACCCTGCAGAGCATCGATCGACCCACCAGGCGCCGACGATCAGCCCCAGCAAGATGGCGGCGCCCGACTCGGGCAGGTAGTAGAACTTGTACTCCTTGATCATGTACGCGCAGACGATGCAGAGCCCGAGGATTATCACCTGCGCGTCCAGCGTACACGCCCAGTAAGCTCCCCCTGGTTCGTTTCACATCCGCACCGGTGGATGCGCGCGCGTCCCGTACGAAGAGCAGCGTGTTGAGCGCGCCAAACTCGTGGAGACCCTCGCCGGCGGAGCGCTCTGGATCGCGCCGTCGCGCCACAGCAAGAGCCACAGAGACATACACAGGGGCACGTAAGACTCATGAACGCACAGCCCTCGCGTGGAGCTCGCGTTGACTGAGCGCGGCGCCGTACCGGTGATCTGCATCCTTCTCGTGTCTGCTAGGAACTGGACGATGGCCACATTGACTCAGTCTGCCCAGCGTTCCCTACATTAGGTCGAGCATCGGCACTGATCATCCTATTGTAGTTCCAAAGTATCCTATTTTAGTTCTTCTTGTTCTTGCCCTTCTTGCCGCTCGTGGGCGCGGCGCCGCGCACGGCCTCGGAGCCCGCGACGGCCGCGGCGCAGCTCTCCTTCTCCGCTGGCTCCGTCTGGCCAGTCTCCTTGCCCTTGCCCTTCTTGCGGGAGTTGCGGCGCGGCGAGCCGCTGCCCACGGGCTTGGCCGTCGCGCTGGCGTCGTCGTCGACCACCGGGGCGACGGCCACTTCAACTTGCGGTGCGGGCGCCTCCTGCGCGGCCGCCTTCTTGTTCTTCTTCTTCTTCTTCTCAGTGGGACTCGGCGGCGCAGGCGCCGACGGGGCGACCTCGACGGGCTTGGTCGGCGTCGCCGCTGCCACGGGACTCATGATCGCCGACGAGAAGCTCGCGCTCTCGTGGTCCGAGTCGCGCGGGCTCATGTCGGACGTACGCAGCATGGCGTGGCTGTCGCGGCGCGGCGGCGAGGCGTCGGCTGCCTCATTTCTGTGCTTGTCGCCGCTGTGCTTGCGCGGCGCCTTGGTCGGACTGTGCTTCCGCGGGCTATGGTCCTGCTTGCGACACCGCCATGGCAAATACGTGAGCACGGTAGTGTATAGCCAAGAGTACATGCAAGACAGAAGCGACCACATTACCACATCCTCGCAGTGCTCGTCGAACTCGAGGAATTTCTGTGTGTTACAGCAGACCAACCGTGTCAGTGGAGCCATCGTGAGGCTCGCGTTGACCAGGGCGAAACGCTAGATCGCACCTTGAGGTGCTGGTCGCTGTGGTCCTGGAAGAACTCGGTGGCGCCCTCAATCGCGCACACGCGCGTGACGAACGTGTCGAGCAGCAGCCGGCGATGGTCGAGGAAGTCCTGGTCGAGCGACCACCAGCCAAAGAGCGAGCGGATCGCGTCGCGGTGCGTCTTGTGGAACGGCACGTCCGCCATCTTCTCCGCGCCGAGGGACAGCTTGAGCGCCCTGCGCATGACACAATCGCATACCCTTGTGAGACCTCTCTCACGGTCCCAACAGCGTAGGAGGAGAGCAGCATACTCGTTGAGCTGGTCAAACTCGGAGAAGCGGTGCCAGACGTTCCACTCCTTGTTCAGGCGCCGGTCGGCCACGCGGCTGAAGAGCGATACGTGGCACGTGACCATGTACTCCTACGATACGCACAGCCAACAATGCATGCGGTGCGTCAGTGCCTTCCCATAACAGAGTCCTAGTGTCATCGACATTCGTACCGCGTGCTTGCCGTCGCTGTGGAGACGCACTTGAGTCACGCGCGCCTCGAACCAGAACGGCGGCAACGGGTGAGGGCAGCTCGCGGCCGCCGCGCGCGGCGACAGCGCGCCCGTGAAGATCGGCGGGTGCGGGCCGTCCTTGGCGGCCTGGAGCAGACACTTCATCCACTTCTTCTTGGTGTCGTCGTCGGGTGCCGCGAGGAACACGAGCACCTCGTGACCGCAGCTCGTGACCTCGTGCGCATAGAAGCAGTGCGGCGTCTCGTCCACGTTCGGCGCGTGGTCGTGCTTGCGGTCCCCGGGCACCGGCGTCGCGACGTCCGCGTCCTTGAGGTGGAGCTTCCACTTGAGCTCGGCCTGCGAGCGGTCCGTGAAGCCCAGCAGCTGCGCCGAGATATCGTCGAACTTGACGAAGTCGGTCTGCCACGGTCGCTTGCCGCCGCTCTCCGACACGTGCACTGCGAGTAAGAAGCCTTCCATCTTCACCCCGGCTGCCGGATCAACTCGAGGGGTTTTGCGAAAGATCGGAACTGCTTGCGAGCGTGTCGGTCTGGTTCGCCGAGCGGCGCGACCGTCGGACTAGAGGGGCACGTGGGGTGGAGGCGACAGCAACGGACGAGAGGCAAGTATTTTTATTTGAAGGAGAGAAAAAAAGAACCTCAGTGGGAGTGGATTGAGTCACGCGATTTGTACACGA
This sequence comes from Pythium rhizo-oryzae, assembly GCA_027475725.1. NCBI lineage: Eukaryota > Oomycota > Peronosporomycetes > Pythiales > Pythiaceae > Pythium > Pythium rhizo-oryzae. The sequence continues at coordinate 7,039 of JAMFLL010001247.1, read as the reverse complement.
AGGATCCGACGTCCAGCCCGAGCGCGTCGACGCCGCTGAGTGTTTCCATTGGGGCTGTCGTGGGGCGCGGACTGCCGTTATCTTGCATTGACATGGAAAAGGTTGGGTCCAAGTCCACGGGCGTTTTGGGACTCGGGGAAGATGTGGATCCGCCGACCGACGCCCGGTGCCGGTGCGAGCAGCTGCTCCTCGGAGGTGGATGCAACGGCACCCGCGCACCAAGCCGCTTAGAGATCATGGGGTAGATCGTGGGGTGGGATCGAATATAGTCGGCAGGTGTTCGACCTCGGACGTTCTAAAGTTCGCCACAGGGTCGACATCATGAGTCAGATGTGCGGACAAAATGGTGGGCGTGTGCGGCTATCGCTATCTGAGAGCGACTGCATTACCTTGGTTGTCCAAGCGCCTACGAGCGCGCTGTGGTCGACCGAGTCGAGCAATAACGATAGTTGAAGTAGAAAGGTGCCGTGGCTGTGGCGGGCTGCCCAGTGAAACACATTGTCGCCCTGAAAGCACGCACAGCCATTAGTGCGAGAAGAATCACGATTGCCACTCGGGTCATAGGTCATACCGAAGCATCTCGCAACGTCACGTCCGCACCGTGCCTGAGCATCAGCAACGCGACCTCCAAGTGGCCAGCGCGACCCGCGTCCATGAGTGGCGTCAGCCGTGTTGCTACCTTCATGCACCCTTCTGTCAACCAGCCTTCGTGATCCAAGTCCTCCCGAGGTGACGCACCGTATCAATCTCATTGACAGCGGCGCCGTTCGAGAGCAGGTACTGGGCCGCCTCTTGGCTCCCCCACCACGCAGCGGTGTGGAGAGGCGTACGTCCGAACTCGTCGACACTCTTGCAGTGGGCTTGCACTAACCTATCACGAAGGAACAATCGTCATCAATACGTTCAGTAAACAGTCGTGAACTCGGTGCGTTACCACGACTCACTTGGCAGCGCCTTCGACAAGGAAAAAGTTGCGCAGCATGGCTAGATCATTCGCGCGTACGACATCCCAGACAGTTCCTGAGTAGTCGATGAGCATGCGGCGCGCCTCGGCGCGCTGGCGGCGTTTTGCCTCCTCTGCGGCGGTCGATCGCGTGCTCGAGCGAGCACTGATAGCGATCAGTGTTTGTGCTGTGCCGATCGCGGTGTGATCCGCTGATGGTAGTGTTGTGACGCGAGTCGCACTAGTTGATACGTCCGAGGCGGGATGCAAGTCCTCCAGGTCCTTGTCACGAATCTGTGCCTGTAGTTGTTGTTGTTGCATGTGCTCCTCTCGTTTCGCACGGAGTTTTGACTGATACGCCGGAGCAGGGTTAGTGCTGCCGCAGTCGACCGGGTCCGAGCTTTCGTCCGCCATCTCCACCTCCTATCTTCGCAACCTGAGGAAATACGTGCTTGTGACGCTTCAGAACACTTGAGCAGTTCAAGAGTCGCCACATGGGGAAACCAACCGAAAACGAGAACAGAAACTCATTGCATTGGATGTCTCTTCCCTCCTTGGTGACAAGTCTGTAAATCGGTTACTTGGCAGGCAATGACGCCGACAACCATCGTTCCATGTGCCAACCAGCCTCTAAGACCACGACTCCACCACGTACCGCTTGGTGCGCACAAGAGTCTTCATGGCCGCCTCCGCCTCCTGGAGCGAGAGCTTTCCGACTGAGCGGAGAATGTCGCGCAGCACTTCGTACACGTCACTCGGCATGCGCTTGGCCGACCCAGCGATGTACACGTAGGCACCGCTGGTGAGCATTTCAAACACCATATCTTTCTGCTCAGCGAGCCTGGTCTGCACGTAGATCTTGTGGGACTGTAAACGAGCGTTAGTCATCGGGTGCCACTAATCGTTATGTCTTAATGCACACCAAACGTACCTGGTCTCGCGAGAAAGCCGTGTGGAGCGACGTCAACGCGCCAGATGCAGCCATTGCGTCAAGTTCCTCGCCGTACAGATAGTCCTAGAGCACACATAGCCGCCCATTGGTGAACATGCAGTCCAAAGTGATGGAGTATGTGCCCAGGGCACACTTGACGCCGTACCTTTTGCTGATGGCGACTGCCGAAGAAGAGCACGGTCTTACCCGCTGCGGTGAGATCCTCGAGCCCTGAACGCAGTACCTGCCGTTCTTGAGCAATCGCTCGCATGGCCGCGAGGCCAGTGCCCGGGCCGATCAGAATCATGTTCTTCGTGATGTTTGGCGGGTTGAAGAGCCCTGTCTTGATCCACATGGGCAGGAAGATCTCCTTGCTGCTCGGATCAAGCGTCTGGAAGTACGCGGAGCACACGCCACCGCGCCGGCGCTTGTACGGCGTCAGGAAGTCGACAATCGCGACCGTCAGGTGGACTTGACCAGGGTGCAGTACGGAAGACGAGGAGATCGAGTACGCTCGCGGCTTCAGAAGCGGAATGAACTGCACAAGAAGATCGAGCGGCACGCGCACGCTCGGGAAGTCCAGCAGCACTTCCACGTACGTCTTCTTTTCTCGAATGCAGTAGTCGTACAGCAAGTCCGCCCCCTCTGGGGAAGCAATTTCCTCCAGCTTTTCTTTCTGTGTGCGTATACAGGGGGTTAATTCAGACGGCGCGGCCAACGGTATGAACAATAGCGCATAACCCGTACCTCTTCTTCATTCGAGGCAAAGAGCGAGAGACGAGCGAAGAACGTGCGACGCGGCGTGCCTTGAATGGCCAAATACTTGCCAAACAGGTCGCGAAGCGTGGTGGTCGACGGCAAATCGTGCTGCTCGGACCCGTCGGCAGCACAAATCGCCACGACCGCGTCGCCAGGCTGACGAACGTACGTGAGCAACTCGTCCACACCGTTCACATTCTCTGGGTACACCACTGCAATCGCTCCCGGTGGGTACTGGAGCGTCTTGTCGCCCAGGTCGAACACCAGGTGACGCACGTCTTGCTTCCAATCGGGCGCTGTCAGCCGCCGGTTTTCCACAAGCTTCGCCTGCAGCACGCCGCGCTCGTGATGAAGCGCGTTGGACGGCGCCGCATAAAACGCCGACCCGTCCTGCTGGTGTGACATTCCGTTACTTGAAGCAGGTATCGCTGCTGAGCTGCCCGAAGAGAGCTCTAGCTTGTAGCGCGGCTCGATCTCGCGCGGCGCGTCGTTCACGACGAATCCCTCGGGCAGCGGGTACTGCTGCAGCACCGCCGACCAGAGCTTCTCGAGCCACGGGTTCAGCGCGCCAAAGAAGCCGAGCGCGTGCTGGTCGTCGCCGAGTCCGCGCTCGATGATCTCTTTCGCGCCGAGCTGCACGAGCCGCGCCTGCAGGCGTCGCGCGACGGCGTTGTACTTGGCGTAGCTCGAGTCACCGAGCCCAAAGACCGCGACTTGCACGCCCGACAGCCAGTCCTTGGGCAGCGTCTTGCGCAGCAGCGCGCGCCACGCGGTGCGCATGTTCTCGGGCGCCTCGCCGTCGCCCGTCGTGGCCACGACGAACACCACGAGCGTGCACTGCGGCAGCGCCTGCGCCACGGGGAACGCGTCCATCGCAGCGCACTGCGCGTCCAGAAGCTGGCGGTTCCACGCCTGCTGCTGGATCTGCTCGGCCACGTCCTGCGCCGTGCCGGTCTCGCTGCCGTAGAGCACGAGCACGCGCGGCGGCGTCGTGGGCGTCGTCATTGCGCCGGCCATCCTGCAGAAGGAGCAATGGCGACGAATTGAGCAGTGACGTCGTGGTTGAGTCGTCATTTCACCTTCTTATCAACAAAGTGCACAAAGCACACCTTGTTCTGGAATAAATATCCGCAGCCAAAGGCACGCGCCTCACGATCTGCATCGTATTCTTGAATATGACGTGTACTTAATTAGATAACTCTCACATTTTAGAACACGATGCAAAGTGGTATTTTTCGTGGCGGAGGCGCGCCTCATCCGTGGATATGGCTGCGAGCGTACGCCGCCCGCCTCCATAACAACCGCCTGGATCCTCCAGTCGGCTGTGTGTATTCTGCCTGTGTATTAGGCACCCACGACGGGAGTACCGTATGCGCGATCATGTGCGAGCGTACGGCGGTCCAAAGTTTGGACCGCCGTACGTAAAGTTTGGACTCCAAACTTTACTTCCAGGTGGACCCCGTACGCTCGCTCCGCGCAGAAACCCCACAGGAAAAAGATTACTTTCGTACCTAGTCGAATCGATACCGTACTTCTCTGTCAACAGAGACCTTCCCGACCAGCTTCAAGGCTCCAGGAGCTCGTTCTGTTCCAAGATCCCCGAGTCGACGTCATTCGTCTGCGGCTCGGCATTCCGCAACTTGCGCCGCCGCGTCCACTCGCTCCGCCTCGCGCGTCCTCCAAGTCCAGTTCACTGCCATGATGCTGCGCGCGTCCTCGCTCACGAAGCGCGCGCCGGCGCTCGCGCGCGCGTTCCACGCGGAGGTGGGCAACACCGAGCTCATCCGCACGCAGGGCTTCATCAACGGCAAGTGGGTCGACGCCCACGACGACGCCCACTTCTCCGTGCTCGGTAGGTTTCCCCGCTGCCTTCCAATCGAAAGAATGAGATCACTAACGGCTACCGCTGTTTAGACCCGTCGACGGACCTGGAGATCGCGCGCGTGGCCAACATGGGCCGCAAGGAGACGCTCGAGGCCATCGAGGCCGCCAAGCACGCGCAGAGGGCGTGGAAGAAGACCACGCCGCACGTGCGCTCGGTGCTGCTCAAGAAGTGGCACGAGCTCATCCGCAAGCACACGGACGACCTCGCGGTCATCGCCTCGGCCGAGTGCGGCAAGCCCCTCCCGGAAGCCAAGGGCGAGGTGGCCTACGCCGCCGGGTTCATCGACTTTTTCGCGCACGAGGTGATGCACTCGGGCGGCTTCGTCGTGCCGGCGACCTCGCCCGGCCAGCAGCTGCTCGCGGTCAAGGAGCCCGTCGGCGTGTGCGCGATCATCACGCCCTGGAACTTCCCATTGGCAATGATCACGCGCAAGCTCGGCCCGCTGCTCGCGGCCGGCTGCTCGGCCGTGATCAAGCCCGCAGCGGAGACGCCTTTGTCGGCGCTCGCACTCGCCAAACTCGCGCAGGAGGCCGGGCTACCGGCCGGGCTCATTAACGTCGTCACGGCGCCCGTGGACCGCGCGGCCGAGGTCGGCGAGACGCTCTCGCTGAGCAACGACGTGCGCAAGCTGTCCTTCACGGGCTCGACTCGCGTCGGCAAGCTGCTCATGGAGCAGTCCGCGTCCAACGTCAAGCGGCTCTCGCTCGAGCTCGGCGGCAACGCGCCGTTCATCGTATTCGACGACGCCGATTTGGATGCTGCCGTGGAAGGCCTCATGGCGTCGAAGTTTCGCAACACCGGCCAGACCTGCGTCTGCAGCAACCGTGTGTTCATCCAGGAGTCGATCTACGACGCGTTTACGGAGAAGCTTCTCGCGCGCGTCAAGAGTCTCAAGATCGGCCTCCCGCGCGCGCCGGGTGTGCAGATCGGCCCGCTGGTCAGCGGCGCTGCGTTCCAGAAGATGAACGAGCTCGTGGACGACGCGCTCGCCAAGGGCGCACAAGCGATTACGGGCGGCCGCCCGGCCACCCACATCGGCCCCAACTATTACGAGCCGACGCTACTCATCGATGTGGAGGCGAACATGCGTGTGGCGTCGGAGGAGATCTTCGGCCCGGTTGTGCCGCTGTTCAAGTTCAAGGACGAGGACGAGGTGGTGGCTACGGCCAACGGCACGGAGGCTGGCCTCGCCGGCTACTTCTACTCGCGCGATCTCTCGCGCGTGTGGCGCGTCGCTGGCGAGCTCGAGGTCGGCATGGTCGGTGTTAACACCGGTCTCGTCTCCAACGTCCAAGCGCCGTTCGGCGGTGTGAAGCAGTCGGGGCTCGGCCGCGAAGGCTCCAAGATGGGCATGGACGACTACATTGAGACAAAGCTCATCTGCATGGGCGGCCTAAACTAATAACTAGACTCGATTCGTTCCTCCCCACGCTGCTTCGCAACCGTTGCTTGCCGTGCTCGTGTCGCTGTTTTGTATGCGAAAGGTGCTGGTTGTCAAGGGTGCTGCGATCCCACCGTTGAGTGTGTCTCGTGTCGCACCTGACATGGTCCAGTTTGGCGGATGCGAGGCAAATTTGCAAGTGATTGGTATCGCGTCACCTTTCCAAGCGTTCATCAGGTGAAATAGAACTCGTTTAGGACAAATAGATACCGTCTGTGTTGAAGGCGACGGAACAATCGAAAACCAGAGTCTGCTGCGATACCACCGTTATTAAAGTGTGTCGCTCACTTCCAGCGAGTCTCGTCGGGTATGTTAAAAGCCTCTGACGGGGCGACCCTCCCTCTGGGGACCTCCCCCTGGGATGGCCATGCCGTCAGAGGCTGTTAACATAGGCTGGCGGCCAACGTGCTCATTGTGGATTTCGCAACATTCAGCAAACGAGCTTCCACCACCAGACAAAGTCATGGGCGTCGACACGAAGGCAGCGCCGCAGCAACAGCAATACAACCAGCAGCACCGTCGCATCACCGACAAGATCGACGACACCGCGACGATGGACGACGTGCTCAAGTCGCCGCTGCTGTGTTCGAAAGGCTTTGTCGACGGCAAGTGGATCGATGGTCACGCCCACAAGACCTTCGCTGTCACAAGTGCGTTCACACTGCCTTATGATCACGGGCGACTTGTTCGTGTGCTCTAACATCCATTTTGTCGCGTTTGAAAGACCCAGCGACGCAGCAAGAGATCACCCAGATTGCGGCGATGGACAAGACTGACGTTGAGCGAGCAATCCAGGCCGCCGTCCACGCGCAGCAGGACTGGAAGCGCAAGTCGCCACAGGTGAGTTTAGTGTGCCATTACTCCACCCGTGCTTGCCGTCATTGCCAAGCCTAAGCCCACACCTCCCCGCACATGTAGACGCGCTCGGAGAGCTTGAAGCGCTGGTACCAGCAGATCCTCGCGCATGTCGACGAACTCGCGATGCTCGCGACGGCGGAGAGCGGCAAGCCAATCTCGGAGGCGCGTGGTGAAGTGCTGTACGCCGCGAGCTTCATCGAGTTTTATGCCGGCGTGTGCATG
>JAMFLL010001246.1:5111-18292 GCA_027475725.1 Pythium rhizo-oryzae | reverse complement strand
GTCCTTACGCTTTACAGTTGCAGCGCGAGACCGGCGACGGCGACAAGACCGGCGCTGAGCACGGCGCGCGAGGTCGTCATCGAGTCGCTCTTCGGGGTGGGGGCCGGCGTGGTGACGTTCGTCTTGGCCTTCGTGGCCGCGGGCGTCTCAGCGTCCGTGGTCGGGAGCAGGGGCTTCACGGTAGCGTTGCCCGTCTCGTTCTTCGGGGCCTCGATGTCCTCCGAGCCGCTGCTGGATGACTCGGTCTCGTTGCCGGTCTTGCCCGTAAGCAGCGACACGAGGAACGAGCCAAACTCCTTCTGGACGCCGCCGACCTGGAAGTCGCACGCGATGTCCGAGTTGGCGCGCTCGTTGATCTGGTTAAGGAACGCGACGCAGTCGCGGGTCTTGAAGATCTTGGTGGCCTGGTCCTGGGTCGGGAAGTTCGAGACGGCCCAGATGTCGAAGCCCGTCACCGTCGCGCAGTTCTTGAGACCTTCAGTGGCGTTGGGCAGCAGCTTGCCCTGGATGGCGCCCATATCGCACGGGGTGGCCGAGCCGACGGCGGCAAAGGCGGCGGCGGCGCAGACGATAGCAGAGGTCTTCATGGTGTGTGTGGAGTGTGTGGGTGCGACGCACGAGATTGGAGAATGAGGTGGAGACGGCAGCATCAAGGACTCCAACGCAATGAAAAGCGGCATAGAGACCCACGTCAGGAGAGAGCACCATTCGTGGCGCTGAGCACTGCCAGAGAGCGGGTCTCCGCTTCAAGGTCCATCAACTTGGGTACAGCGCGCTGCTGGAAAGGCGCGGAAGAGACGCTGGCAGGTAGGGACGTTTATTGTCCAATCAAAAGACTTCAATCGGCTATTTGAGCCAATCAAATGGAGATATCCGGAGTTTTTGGTCAGATGTCCATGTGGCGACAATGCAGAGGCGAGCTGCCTGAGCAGCATCCGGTGGAGCGTGTCATGTTCAACTCATGGCCCGCCGCGCCTCTTGCCGATGGGAGAGCATCACATGGAGAGACCTACAACGTAGTACAAGCCGGAATACGGGTAGACACCTGGCGGCCTCTACAGTCCACTGCCTGACGTTACAGGATTTCTCCCACAGCCTGTGAGGCCAAGCCTTTGAGTGACGGGAGAATGAGGTGTTCTCAGGAATGGAGTGGAAGAAAATGGATGGATTCATGTATGTAGCAGAACTTTCGACTCGCTTTCTCTGGCGCAAAGATGGACCGACGCGATATAGTTTTGTAGAGTACCCGTGTATGGCATGTGCTAGTGAACAGGGCAAGGGAGGGAGATGGGGGCAGCCTCGTTCTCGTTTTTCCAGAGACTTGGTCTTTGCCCCAAGTGGGAGAGACCCTCCGACATGACGCTCGACGGCACCTTGTTCATAGACTTCCACTTAGCACGTCTTGCCCTCATCGCCGTCCGACGGGATGTAGTAGCAGTACCCTTCCTTCACTCCGCCAATCTTGTTCGAGCCCAGCGAGGATCCGGACGCCTTGAGCGACCAGTTGTCGTCGAATGTCAGGAAGCGCAGCTTGAGCCAGTTAGACGACGCCTGCAGTGAGAAGAAGCCGTACTCGTTGCCGCCGTCGCTGTAACCGGGGGCGGTCCACACGTTCTTGAGCGCTGTTGCGTACGGCGGGATGCCACTGGCCGACTCACTCTGAATACCGCCACCAGCGCCGTTCTCCACGAAGTGCGTCGCGAACGAGCCAAAGTCGTGCTTCGTGCCGTGCGTGTGGCCGGCGATCCAGAGCTGAACGCCCAGACCGTCGAGCGTCTTCAGCCACTTGCTACCCGTGGTCTCACCATAGTGGCCGTACGGGGAGTAGTGCGAGTTGACGATCTTCCACGTCGCCTTGGATGCCTTGACGCCCTCCACAAGCTTGGTCATGGCCTCCTGGCCCCACTCCTTGAACTTGCCCACGCAACCGTCGTACATGTCCGTGTCGCCGCCGCAACAGTTTTCGTCGCCACGCGTGACGGTCTTGCAGAGCGTGTTGTTGCCGTCGGCGTAGCTGTAGCACTGGCAGCAGATCTCGTTGGCGCCGTGGCTCTCAGCGTCGTTCATGTCCAAGTTGAAGATGTCCATGGTGACGTCGCCCTTCTTGAGCGAGTACTTGTAGAAGTGGTCGGTGAGCACCCAGCGGTCGCTGTTCGGACTCTTGTAGGTCGACTGCAACGTGAAGCGGTCCTCGAGCGCCGAGAGCAGCGCGGCCTTGCTGGAGCACTTGGCCAACTGCTCGTCGCTGTCGCGGCAGATGTAGCTGCCTCCGCCGTAGTCGTGGTTGCCCATGACGTTGATCCACGGGACGTCGCCCATGGCCTCGACCTTGTGGCGCGACTCGAACGTCTGCTCGAAGCGGTACGCCTGGTCGTTCTTGCCGTCGATACCGGTCCAGTAGAAGTTGTCGCCGTGGCTCAGCACGACCGCGGGCTTGTTGCTCGTGGACTCGAGGTCCATGAGCTTTGCGACACCGGCCTCGGCGTTCCAGTCATACCCGTTGAACTTGCCCTTGCGGCGCTGGCAGCACGAGTCGTTCTGCGCGATGGTCTGGCCCCAGTCGCCGATCGCAAACGCCGAGAGCGAAAAGGTCTCGGTCGTCGGGTCCGTGCGCACCTTGGCGTTGCCGTCCTTCTTGGTCGTGGACGAGGATGAGTCCTTGCTCGAGTCGCTCGTGGACGGCGTGGAGGTCGTGGACTTGGACGAGTCGGTGCTGCTGCTGGTCGAGTTGCTGCTGCCGGCGCCGCCGCTCTGGTTGGACGCGTCGTTGGAGCTGCCGCCCTTGGTCGCGACGTAGGCCACGACGGCGCCGACGATCGCGACCACGACCACAACGGCGATCACGAGTACTTTGCGGTTCATGCCTTTGCCGCGGCGCTGCTCGTTCGGGTAGTCGCCAGTGAAACGGTGCTTGCCGACGCGGGACTGCGCGTTCTCGTCCAGGATCTCTTGGCTCGTGATGGACGGAATGTAAATGCGCGAGTCGGGCGACGCCTCCGAGGCGTTGGTCGGGCGCCGCGCGCCGCCGCCCTGCTGGCCGTAGTAGCCCGTGCCCGGCGTCTTCATGCTGTTGTGTGAGAGGGGACGACTATGGAGGGGAGAACAATAACCGGCCGCCTGGCGGATGGATGATCGGCGGCGGAACAAAGAGCGGAGATGTCGCAGCAACACAAAGCGCCAAGAGTTGGTGATCTTCTGTCGGGATCAGCGACACAGACAACGGCGAATGGGTGGGCGATGGATACAGACGCAGCCCTAGCGGACGACGCGGGAATGCGTTCTCTGTATGCTGCTGGTCCTAGGCTGCGGGTTGCGGCGGTCGACGGCAGGACAAGACACGCGGAGAAGGGGAAGGGGGAAGGGAATGCACTCGGCGTTGTGTTGGTGTGTGCCGGGCCGCGCACCGGCTGGCGCGGGCACGCCATGCCACGAGGGAACACAGACCGGCCCTTCCTCGCCGCGTTGCAAGTTTCCGCTGCCGCTGACTCTAGAAATTTACCCTACCCCCCTCCCAACGCACAGAGGCCGAGATGGCTAGTGCCACCGAAGCATGGTACACTCTGACTTGTTTCTACCCCGTCACCGACTGATCTAGCCATCATACAACGGAGATACCAAAGTGTTGAATAGAGGTATCTAGTGTGGACACATACGTCGTAACAATGCGTATTTACGTGTTTTGGAAGGCTTTTTACAGCTGCCGCCCGTGTGCGGCATTGGTGAGCTGCTCGTGCGAAGGGACCGATCGAAGCACGCGAACGCGCCAGGACACGACGACACCATGGGCTTGACGGGCATCGCGGTGGGCTCCTTCATGGGCCTCACGACCAAGCTGGGCAGCAACGCCCTCCAGAAGCTGCCGTACATGCGACGTACGTACCTCCTCTCGTGTACCCTCTCCCTTAAAACCCCTCGCAACCACGACTAACAGAGGATCTTGCTTGTGCGATTTGGTTGAACAGAGCCGTGGGAACACGTGCTGTTCATCGGCATCGGCGCCTACGCCGGCAACTACATGGAGAAGAAGTACAAGCGTGACGTCGAGGAGGTCGAGGCGCTGCGCCTCTACCTCGAGCGCCGCCCGGATGTCACGCGCAAGGACTAAACACGTAAATACAAGATCCACGTTGGTCGACTTTTCTTCATCCGCACCGCCGGAATTGCACGAAAATGCGAGCCAAGTCCCCGCATGACTCCCAAGTAACCATGACCCCGCTTGTGCATGCAACGACATGGTGTGGAGCTCGGTGTGGGCATGAGTGTGCAAGGGATCCAACATGGAGCGAGTCGGTCCCGCACGGAAACCAATACATTGAGTGATGTCAATCCCCTGTGCCTTTTCTAACATCACACTCACACAAACCTCGCAATGTAGGCAAACCAAAACGATATAAGCAGGATCTGCCGGCACGCTGTCGCCTTCCTGTTGGAGCCTACTACAGTACAGTGCAGATCGCGCTGCCCATTATCCTCACTACGTGGTGGATCAAGCGATACCTGCATCATTGCATTCCGGAGCCCATTCTAATCCTGATCTTCGATCCAGACTCTGAATGCCTGAACCTGTCAGAAGCCATACTCTTCCGAGAAAGCTGCGCCATAACTTCTACAGATCGCGTTGAGCTCGCGAAAGGACGCGACGGATCGACAGATCCATGGAGCTCAAGACGCCACTTGTTCGCTTCGAGGCACGATAGGCCAGCTTCCCCGAGAGACTCAAGCAGCACGCCTCCAGCACACTACATAACATGGAGCTAGCCTACCTGTACACGAAGCAGCGCAGCACCTTCGGTCGCTATTGCGACTTCAAGAACGTGGACGCCAAAGTGCTCGAGACGATTCCTAGCACCGACTCCCTCGAGCATGACTACGTCAAGCGGCGCCCGATGATCACGAAGCTCGACACGACGCCGGACATGTCCGAGCACGAAGTGAACACGGAGCGACTCATCACCAAGAACTCCAGCATGCGCCACGCTGAGGGTGGGTGGCCGAAGGATGTGGACCCAGCCGAGCAGAGCGACGTGCAGCGCTTCCGCAAGAAGGCCGAGAAGGACGACGACTTCAAGCAGGCCGTCAAGTACCTCGGACCGATTGTCGATCGATCGCTCAAGCAGAACAACACAATCAACATCTACCAGGACTACTTCGAGCACATGGGCGAGGCCGCAACAACCGAGCAGCCGAGTGCCAAGGGGCTGGCAGTCTTCCGCGACCCGGAGGCCGTGAAGCGCACGATCAGCAAAATCGATTGGCACCCGGAGAGTCCGCAGAAGATGGCAGCGTGCTATTGCATCCTCAACTTCCAGGACCCCAAGTTCACGAATGCGCGCATGCCGGCCAACTCGTACATCTGGGACGTCATGAACCCCAACACACCCGAGACCACGCTCAAGCCTGCTTCTCCATTGGTGTGCATGCGCTACAACCCCAAATCCGTGGACCAACTCGTCGCTGGGTCGTACAACGGGCTCATCAGTTTCTTCGACGTGCGCAAATCCGGCTCCACGCCCGCGGAGACGTCTGTGATCGAGCATTCGCACCATGATCCGGTGTATGACGTGTTCTGGATCTCATCCAAGACGGGCAACCAGTGCTGCTCGGTCTCGACGGACGGCTGGATGCTCTGGTGGGACATTCGCCACTTGGCACAGCCCACACACAAGATCCTACTCAATGACAAGGACGGCATGTCGTTCGGTGGGTCCTCGCTCGAGTACAACACCGAGGCCGGTCCAACCAAGTACCTCGTCGGCACGGAACAAGGCGCAGTGCTCAGTATCAACCTGCGAAACGCCAAGCAAAATAACGGCATCACGGTGTATGACACCGGATCGGGCAAGCATCACGGCCCAATCTCGAGCATCCAGCGCAACCCCACGCACAACAAGTTCTTCATGACGATCGGCGACTGGACGGCACGGCTTTGGTGCGAAGATCTCAAGACGCCCATCATGAGCACGGCGTACCACGACTCGTACGTGACAGCAGGGTGCTGGTCGCCTACGCGCGCTGGTGTATTCTTCGTCACACGCATGGACGGTGTCGTCGACATTTGGGACTTCTTCTACCGTCAGAACGAAGTCGCGTACTCGCACAAAGTGGGTGACGTTGCGCTCTCTGCGATCAGCGTGCAGGGCAACGCAACATCCGGCGGGAAGTTGTTCGCTGTGGGTGACGTGAACGGCATGATCTCGCTCATGGAACTGTCGGACGGCCTCGCGACGCTGCAGCCGAACGAGAAGGCCGCGATCAACGGCATGTTCGAGCGTGAGACCAAGCGCGAGAAGAACTTGGAGGCCAAGGAGAAGGAAATGAAGCGCAAGAAGGCCCAGGCCGAGGAAGGCAAGAGCGAAGAGCACGGCAACAACATGAAGGACGACAAGATGGAGGAGCTGCTGCGCACTGTGGACGCCAACTTCCTGGGCATGATCAAGGAGGCCGAGGATTCGGAGAACAAGAACATGGAACACAAGGGCGACTCGATGGGCGGACGGCAAGGCGACGAGGAGAACTAGAGTTGCGTTCGTGCAATCTTGTGTGTATATATAATCGTCTATCTGCCTTCAGGGTTTCTTGTGATCCATCAAAACTCGCACCCGCACGTTATCTGCGTGCGCTCATGAGATACAGGATGGTCAAACTGGAGCGCAGCCGCGTGGAGAAGTAGACGCGATGCGAGCCCATGCACACGTTCAGGAGAGTACAGCGAGTCGCCTAGGATCGGGTGGCCTAGGTGCTGCATGTGCACGCGCAGCTGGTGGGTCTTGCCCGTCACGGGCTTGAGCTCCATGAGCGTTGAGAGGGTCTCCTCTCGATCACTCCGCTCGATCACGCGCCACTCAGTGCGTGTACTGGCGCCGTCTTCTTCGTCGTCGTCGCCGTCTACAACGCGCTGGATGAGCTTTTCTGTCTTACTGGGCGCCATGCGGACTTCTATGACGCCGCTGTCATTCTTGACATGGCCGAGCACGCGCGCAGTGTACGTTTTGCTGACGGTGCGGTTGCGGAACTGCTGGTTGAGATGCTGCGCCGCCGAGCGCGTGAGCGCGACCACCAAGATGCCCGAGGTTTCCTGGTCCAGGCGGTGCACCATACGCGCGTCTGGATAGTACTCGCGCACGAGGCTCTGCACGGACAGCACGGGCGTGACGTTGTCGTCCTCGCAGAGGTTCCCATCGACGCTGAGCATGCCATGCGGCTTGCGGACGACGACCACGGCGTCGTCGCGAAAGAGCACTTCAATGCGGCTCTCCAGCGGCGTCGCGACCGCGCGCACGCGCGCAAACTGCCGCGTACGAATCAGAATGCGGTCGCCCAACACCCCCGCCGCCTGTGCTGCGTCGTCCGGAAGCGCAATGCGCGTGATCGTGGCGAAGCGGTCCGGCTCCACCTCCCGCGCGCGCTCCATGACGTCCGCGCAGAAGCCCGCGAGCTCCAAGCTCGTGGAGAATGACGCAGACGGCTCACTTTCGCTTGCTTCCACGGCCGACGTGGCGCTCGGCGTGCGCTTCACGCTGCGAACGCCGTGCGCGTGGAACAGCCGCACGGCGAGGTCCGAGGTGAACACGCCGACGCCGGCGGCCGGCGGCGCGAGCCGCACGCGCCGTAGCGACGCGTCGCTCGCGAGCCCGTCGCTGGCCAGCCCCAGCGCAGCTGCCGCACTGTCCACGAGCGCACGCAGCAGCGTGGCGTCGACGCCCGAACCGCCGCCATCGCGCTTCTGGCGCTTGGGCGCGCGAGGTGCCATTTCCAGGATCGTATTGGTTTAGGTGAATGGTGATGCATGGCGCTTTGAACCAGGACGTTATGAACCTGTCTAGGATGGTTTAGGTTACGCAGGCCAGGGTAACCTCTCCCGGACAAGGCATCGCGAGTCGCGAGCGATTCGCGACGGCTCATCCTTCAACCCGAGAGTGGCTTCGGCGGTCATGGCGAGTATGATGACTGGCGGCCGGTCTGCGGGCCGCGTCGTTGCCTCCGTGCATGGGAATGTGCACGGCTCTTTACGCCCGCACAGTGGGCGTCCTACTCCTGCGAGAACGTGTGGGCCTGTCGGTCGACGCCTTCGCATGAAACGCGCTGTCTTCCTGGCGGGGGGACCCCCCAGTTCGGCCTGCGGCGAGGCGTCTCGTTGAAGCACGCCAGGTCCTGATAGGACCACGGGTCCCGTGACGGGACTCCCGCCCCCTTCTCTCCCAGAGTACGGCTGCATCCTGGCGAGGCTGAGCCCCTGGCCGAACGACACCTCGCACACCTCAAGTACTGGATGCGGGTTGTTCATCTGTCGGTGGCATCCCACAAGTATTACTGTACTGAATCACCCTCGTGTGGACCTCGGTTGTTAAACGCCTCAGCCAGCATCGCCACGGTCGCTTGCATGGATGTCCGACGTCTCGCCACGAGAGAGAGAGGGTCACTCCCGAGTGTTGGGAGCGTCGCCTGCAAGCCGCTCGTTGCGGCCTGATCCTGTAACCATAATGTCTCGATTCGGTGCGATACTGGTCGGCAGGAATGGAACGGCGATCAGACAAATGGATTCCCATCATGGAGCGCAGCGGACGCAATCGCCTGTGCAGTCGCGCGCTGCTGAGGCGTAGCGCGGGCCGGACTATGCGCCATCGTCGACATTCGTTGCGGCAGGGGTCATGTAACCTCGGAGCGTAACCTTCACTCTCCACCCGTGATCGAGATGTTTACGAAGTCTCTCATAAAGCATACTGAGACCGTACAGACGACACCATGTGAGGTCAATGTGGTTCTAAACTACCTCTATCAACCCATAAAAGAGCTGCAAGAGCGTCTCGTCCTCATCGCCCACCTGCTGGTCACCGCGTACCCTCATACCCTGTGACCTTCTCCACACGGTGGAGAGCGCTGCTCACCTTGCCGCGACGGGCTCTGCTGTTCTTGGGGCTGTGGGTCTGAGTCTGTCCGTCGCCCTCCGCTCAGCTCATCCGGCTGCACGAAGCGTTTGGAGAGGGGTTTACTGTGGCCGATGAGCAACTGCTGAGCATCAAGCCAGCCCGCGCCGCCCGTCGTTCGTCCTCGCGGCGTTCCCCTCCTATTTCCGCATTCGCTTCTCCACGGCGGACGCCATTTCCAGCCCCATCGACCCCTCCATGGTGTTCTCCCACGCGCAAACCGGCGCGGCAGCTGCGATCGCGCCGCTCGACCGCTCGGCCATGGCGCGGCCCATGCCCCAGCCGCACGTCCAGCGCCACAGCGACGACGAGGACCCACACCTGCGCGCCGCTGTCATGGCGCACAGCCGCCAGGGCGCGTACGAGAACAAGCCGACCTTCACCGACGCGTACTACGGTCCACTCACGACGCTGGCTGCCGCTGTGGCCGTCGCGCCCGTGGCCGGGATTCCTCCTGCCTCGGCTGCCCCCGCCTCCAAGAAGAAGACGAAGAAGTCGGCCAGTTCGAAGACTACTTCGAGCAGCGGCGATGGCAGCATCGTCTCGGTGGACGCCGCCAAGCCCACGACCAAGAAGCTGTCGACCGAGCGCAGCCGTCTCTGCCGACAGCGCCAGAAGAACCACGCCGACACGCTGGAAAAGGCCGTGGCGGCGCTACGTGCTGAAGTGGCCAACCTCGTGACGCTGCGCGACCTGCGTCAGGAGCAGCTCGTCCACTCGCCGGCGTCGCGTTCCGGCTCACTAGCGCGCATCGTGCGCGAGTACTGTTCCGTGTTCGAATACGGCATGGCGCCCGAACGGGGTGGTCCTCAGTTCGCGTTGGCCAGCCGTAAGCGCTCCCTCGCGTCCACCCGGCAGCTCACTGCGCAGGAACAGTGTGACTTTCTGCTGTCGATCATGGACCCGGATGTCCAGGTCTTCGACTGGATTGGCCGCACGAAGCGTGGCCCGGACCCGCTAGTGCATGGCTGGAAGGCCTGGTCCGCGTGGCATGCGTCCATCATGTTCCACTTGGAGAGCGTCGACGTCATCGAAGCCGACAACGACACGATCGCCGTGAGCACGCGTGGCAAGATCTGCGTCAAAGTTTCGCGCAAGACCATCGAGCAGCTCTTCCCGCACGTCGCGTCCGACGACGCGATCTGCGAGCGTCTGCTTGGCGCCGAGATCCGGTACCCGTTCCGCGACACGTTCTACTTCAACGAGGCCGGCCGCGTGGCCAAGTACACTGTCGACATGGACTGTATCACTGCGCTCAACAACGTCGTCGGTGATTTCCGCCAGGTCGTGAGCCTAGTCGCGCCGCCCGACGACGTGTCGTTCAATGACCGGGCCGTGTGCACCTACGAAGGCTGCTCGCTGGAGGAAGCGCGTGCCGCACGCCTGGAAGAACAAGCGCCGTTGCCGCAGCGCGACCAACGGCTCGACCTCCAGTTTTTGCTGTCATAAGCTACGTTTCATGTCACGTCCAGTGCTCTTCACTCCCTTATTAATGTCAAAACTCGTCACTTCCAAAACGATGTAAGCTTGGGCTGCTTCAGCTGCGGACCTCCACCACTCCCGTTCGCGCTGCCACTCGTGCGGTGGCGGGGCGTCGACACTGGCGTGCGCACCGGCGTCGGTGGCCGCGGTGCTTGTGTTGAACTGGCAACGGGATCGGGTGCTGGTGACGTGGGTGCCGACGAGGTCGAGAGGGCTCCTGTTGTTGCGCTGTCATCACTCGCAGTGTGGGCAGTGCTTGTTGGAATCGCCTTCCCGCGAACAAACGCAATCGCGCGTTCCAGCACTGTTCCGCTGGGCCGACGTCGAGTCATCGCCGCACGCATCCGCTCGTCTTGTCCTCGCGGTCCTTCGTTTCTAGTCGAGCCGCGCACGGGCCCCGTCCGGTCAGCGTGCCCAATAGACTCCGACTCCAGCTCCAACAAGAACGCCACAATCCATTCCAGAAGCTTCTGAGGGAAATGCTGCGGTTGAGTGCCCACAACACGCGTGCACTCGCGTAGCAATCCCGTGATCTTGTCTTGGAGATCGCTTGTCTGCTCGAAGATCACATACACCATGGGTCGTCCAGCGAGTGACGCTGCCACCCACTGGATCAGAAACTTGAGTTCCGGATCGCCCCGGAAGACACCACAGCCCCAGTTGCCCGTCGCGATCGGCCACGCCGTGGTGGTCGCATTCGGATACGCGAATCCCACGAGCGCCTTTGTGAGCTCTCGCATGACGCTTCGCCGTGAGTACTGACGATTGACATCATTCCCACCGTAGCTAATAGCGTCGATACCCACGACTACGCTTTGCCGTCGGCGCTTCGGCTGTTGGGTTTGGGCATCAACCACGATCGTCTCGAATGGGGTTGCATCTTGAACACTACCCGCAAATCGGAACGTGCCGCCGTAACCAGTATAGTTGCTGAATCGCTCCGAGCCGTGGATCACGAAACTCTCGTTGGCCTCCAACCGGGCAAACACCAGACACGCGACCATCAGCTCTGGTGACAAGATGAAACGAATCTCTTCTTGTACGGCACCGCCGTTCATGACGCCGCCGCCAGCATACTTGTTCGCAAAGTCGATCTGCAAATGCGCCTCCAGGTCTTCAATGAGCGAATTGGTTTCAATTTGCACGTCAGTGACCTGACCTGTCGCCGTGGGGCCAAGAGCGAGAGACTGGAGGAGCGATGCATGATCCGATGACGGCGACGGTGCATCAAGCGCGACACGAGTGAACGTTACAATCTCTCTCTCCAGCTCGTCCGGGGCTTGCAGATACCGCGGCACGATGCGCAGAAAGTACTCGAGAATCGTACGGATCTTGTGTGCTTTCAGAAGCACGAAGTCAGGCATCGACCGTGGCGCACTGAACATACTTTCCATGCTGAACCACGGAAACTCGACATTTGGGATATGTGCTTGTGCTGGAAATACCGAGAGAAACATTGCGCTGAGCAAAGGCAAGAGCTGACCACGCGTGAGGTTGACAGATTTGTCGTGAAGACTGCGGCTGCCACTAGCTGCCGAGTCCGATTCCAGGGGTGGGAGTAGTTGGAACGACTTGCGGAAAGTAAAGGGAAGATCCAACACAAGCTGCTTCATGGCTGGGAGCACACTACGGAAGAATGCCTTGTGGTCGATTGGACTGAGCAGCTGTAGGGCAGGAGTTTAACGAATGTGAGCAACGCATTTCGCTGCGTCAAGCGCAAATGGATACTTCGCCCTACCTCATCGATGGCGGTCCTCAAGCAGTTGAGCGGATGACGCGCCTCTCCAGTGATACTGCAATGGGCAGGAAGTAACAACAATGTTAGGATTTATGACAGAGCACAAGAGCGAGCAAGCGAGATAACGCACAGTTTCAGCACAGCAGCGAGCTCTGCGGTCGTTGTCGTTGGACTGCGCAGGTACACCACGATGTATGGCCACAACGGTACAACGTCCTCGTACAGATTAAGCGGCGAACACGGGAGCTGTGCCAGTGTCGTGATCGCTCTGGTCGTCACGGGCGTGAGAGCGCCGTCGTCATAATCCATCGGGTACGAAAGCAGCAACGGCGCGGAAGCAGCGGCTGCAGGCGGCGTGAAGAACGGGTGCGCATCGAGTGCCAACCAGCCGCCGGCTTTGAGCGACTCACGCAGCCAAAATTCGGTCACGCAGAAAACGTTACTGGCGATGTGCGGCAGCGAGTCGACCCACCAGTCCGTGAGCACAAAGACTTGAGCAGCAGCGTCAACGGCGGGGGCGGCGTGGCCACGCCAGTCCGCGCGCACAGTCGCACCACGCGCCTCCAGCACCCGCGTCCACTGCTGGCGGCTCTGGTGCGCGATGCCGTGGAACGCGAATGTGCGGCCCTGCAGCGTGAAGCGTCGCGCGCGCTGCGGCGGTGGCGCCATGGTGCAGTGCGGAGTGAGATGGCGGGAGAGTGCGGTTGTGGGCGGGGGACTCGAACTCGGGGAGCTCCGAAAACGCGGAGGAGACCATCACTCTCGTTCAACCCAGGACCTGGGCGGTCACTCGAATGAGGTCATTACCGTACCGTACTGTAGTGACCTATTACCTCGGCAGAGTGACTACGCCTCTTCGCTGCTGTGGGCCACGGTGGCATCGACATGTCGCGGACGGATTGAAAGTCCCGACATGTCGGTCTCACTTCCTTCACGTTGCTCAATGGACCTCCAGTCGCTTGGTTGCCCTCGGAAACGCTGAGGAACTCCACGGCGTCACTCATATAGACCGCGGCGGCCTGGTTGTCCTCCGACCA